>CAIGRK010024118.1:0-11854 GCA_903798315.1 Fraxinus greggii | reverse complement strand
GAGAAGAGTGTGGCTGAGGAACGGTTTGTACTCTTCACCTCTTTATCTTCTTAGAAATTGTTCCATTTTGGTGACTTGTACTTTTGCAGTGTTTAGCTTGGTTTTAGTAAAAGCCTTTTCGATGGTAAAATGTGTTTCAATTTTCGTGTTACTTCAGCAAAAAGACATGCACTAAACATTCTAATCTAGTTTTTTCCTTTTCTACATTACATTATCCTTTGCATAAAGAGTTTGTCTGTTCGCAAACTTTAGTTGCAATTTCGGACAACTATAGGTGACTAAGGGCCTGTTTGCCTGGCTTTTGCTTCTACTTTTTGTATAACAAGGCAAATCACTTTCACAAGCAGATTTTGGCTCTCCAAAAGCCTTGCCAAATAGGCATTACATTCTCAACATGTTTTACTTGGAAATGGTCAAATAATTGAAGATTAACTTGACACTTATCAGGGCTGCTAAGTTAAACATGAAGCTGGAATGGACAGAGGATGGAGTGAAAACCATTATGGGCCCTATCCCAGCTATCAAATTCGACAAAACGAGACAGCGCAAGATTTGGTTCAACAGCATGGTTGCTGCTTATACAGGCTGGAAAGATGCACGAAATGATCCGGTCAAGGCAGTCACTTTTGGGGATGGAAAACCATTACCATCTCATGTCATCTACGACTGTCTACGAACCCTAGAAGATGAAAGTGTTGCCATACCGTGGCAGAAAGGTGATGTGTTATTGATCGATAATTTGGCTGTTCTTCACTCTCGAAGGCCATTCGCTTCTCCTAGACGCGTCTTGGCTTCACTTTGCAAGTAAAAGAAGTTCTCTAGCTATACTTTGCTGTATCTTTGTATCTAAATACAGATATTAAGTGGCATATAGTATGGTTCGATAGAGGCACATCCTATTTTAGTAGAAAACTTGTACTTTGCAATAGTGATTTCAACTTACAAACTCGCTGGTTTCGAGTTTGAACGATCTAGTTATTTTAATGGGTTCGAATTTCTCAATTCTAGATCTATAACCCGAAGGGTTCCAATTTTTTCCCGTTGTATGGGCGTGTCTGGTCGAGCCCAAGATTGATAACACTAGTATAGACACATGGAATGTAATTTCAAATGTGTCAAAAATTATAAATCAAACTAGCAAGGAACAAAAGACTCAGAATTTTCGAGATTATATATATTTGATGTGCTTGTGAGAAGCATGTCGAGGACTTTCGATGTCCCCATGAGAGGTATATTTGAAGACGCGGTTTAAATAAGTATTTCACCACCTTAATTCTTTAAACTTTTAGATGATGTAGTTAAAGAAAGACGATCAAGCGATTTTGAGGTAAAATAGTAGCAAATTTAATATTCATCCAATTCTTGTTTGGTTAATTGCGCTCTCATAATTTAAGTCGGAACTGTCACAAGAAGTAATTATCTTATCTTGAGGGTTTTGTGACAAGTGCGAGATAAATTCGTGTGAAAAAAATGAAAAATAAAAATCGAACTCTCTTCAAATTGGTCATGGCTCTCTGGTTTATGACTGCTCTCTATGGTAACTAATAATTCTATTATCATCTGCGAATTGAAATATATTACATTAAAAGTATGTTCAAATTGTTCATTTCGTATCTTTAACTTCCCTTGGCATAACGTGGTAGCAACAGACTGGTTTGTAAAGGTGTTGAGAATTGGAACCCATAATACATTTATCTAAGAATTCAACTCAAATGAGTTCACTTTCAAGTTTTCCTACCTTAGAATTGAACTCAAATGTTAATCGCTCGCTAAACTTCAATATAATGTCGGGTTGACACCCCAAATAAAATAGCGNTACATTAAAAGTATGTTCAAATTGTTCATTTCGTATCTTTAACTTCCCTTGGCATAACGTGGTAGCAACAGACTGGTTTGTAAAGGTGTTGAGAATTGGAACCCATAATACATTTATCTAAGAATTCAACTCAAATGAGTTCACTTTCAAGTTTTCCTACCTTAGAATTGAACTCAAATGTTAATCGCTCGCTAAACTTCAATATAATGTCGGGTTGACACCCCAAATAAAATAGCGAGTTCAAGTTTCTTCATCACGTATTATCGAAATTCTGTATATTTGTCTGTCTAAAGTAAATTTGACGTGCTCATGAGAAGCGTTATACGACACATTTTAAATTAATGAACTTATTACTATATATTTATCTGTCTAAAGTAATTTTGACATACTCATGAGAAGCATATTAGAGATACATTTTAAATTCAGGGCGTGTTCGGTAGAGATTAAAAGCCAATTAAAATTGAAAATATAGTCGTTATTGGGTCCCACTCGTCTAATAAAAGTCAATGATAACGATTAGTTTTTCAATTTTAATCTGATTTTAATCTCTAGCGAACACGCCTTAATAAACGTATTATCATCATGACTATTTGAATTTTTAGACGATTTAGTCCAAGTGCAAAATTAAGATGCCAAGTTGATGGGTAGTGTTGCCAAACGTACTTTGTGGCAATGGTGAGCCAACTTATGGCTTCAATGCTCAGGCACAAGTTGTAATGCAAGTGCAACTCAGTGCTTGCAATTTCAATTAGGATTAAATGCCACTAAACTTTCACCAAGTTTCTACTTACCCACCCAATTTTTTAAAGGTTATTCAACACTCACATATCTTTCAATTAATTTCTCATCCACGATCCATCAAGAAATTGTTCGAATTATTAACAAAAAATCTCACATGACAAAACAGAATTCAATGTCATAATTTGACAGCGTGAAATCTATCTAAATCAGCGAAATCATACAAAGCAAAACGTGATTTTTCCTTCATTTTACAACACGCATCTTTATAAAATGAACGAAAAGTTGCATTTTCTTGGGTTCGATTTTATTGACTTGGATTGATTTCCTATCGTCAATTTGCCACGTGAAACTTCCGTCTACCCCGTGAGATTTTCGTCAACAATTGGAACCGTTTTCTATTAACGGGTGGTGAATGGTAATTATTTGAAAAATGGGTGAGTAACCTTTTAAAACTAGTTTAGTGACTAGAAACCTAATGCATGTTTATTGCTCGTTGTCGACTTAACCATTCTATTACATCCTAAACTATTATGCAGAGAAAGCTGTGAATGAGTAAAGAATGTAGAAATGAACAACAAAAAGGATGTATAAATTCCCATTGAATCACCATGGTTAACCATTCTCGATGCTAGCTATACACACCACTATAAATATAAAAAGAAAGCACAGAAAGTAATGGTAAAATCGAAAGCTCTCAATACGGTTCAACCAGGAAAAATGGAAATCGAGAATCTAAAAGCAACTCTAAATGAGGCCTTCGTCACCTATCTTCCTTGAACTAGGCCACTGAAGACTTGGCTGTTCCCAGCAAGAGTTGCTTCCCACTCGATGGACGATAATAGGATCTGTGAAAGCGATATCACCACTTGCTTCATGTCTGGTCGTAAAATGGGATCGTCGTCTACACATTGCTTCGCCAACATAGCCAACTATATACGCAACAAAACAAATCAATCCGAAGAACGTCAGATTGATCCAATAAAATCTAGAATGCGATGTGTGTTTTACCTTGTAAAGACAGTCGTGGGGATACAAATCCATCAAATTAGGATCAATGTGATCATTCAAGCTTGACATACTCATAGAGTCAGGCGAGTTCCTCAGAGCAGCCACCATCTGAAACTTAGCCAGCATTAGAAGAATGCTTACTCTTTTTCGGGTAAGATAAGAAACGTGACAATGATAAAGTGATAACTAATCTCTATTTCACAACTCCAAGCATTCCTGATCTCTTCGTTCAAAGATCATATTGTTTCTTTCTATCCAGATCGTCCAAATATAGCCAAAACTACTGTGAAAAAGTAAAAAAATACTTGTTCGTGACATCAAATGAATAGCATATTACTTCTATTCCATTAGCAATATTTATCCATACACCGCTTCTACTTGAAGCCAAACACTAAACCGGCACAGCTTCCATTGGATCAATCTGAATAGTAAAGTTACGTGGCTACTTTCTGAACAAGCAAATTCATCAATTTATTTTGTGTCGCTCTATCAAATGGGATTATACTTTTTCAACGGGATGATAGTACTTACAATGGATGTCAATGAACGACGTTCAGTACTTTTTATCATGGCCTCCTTTCCAGATATTATTTCAAAGAGCACAACACCAAATGCATACACATCACTCTTATTTGTAGCCAGGCCATCCCTCAAGTATCTAAAGAAACCAGAAAGTGAAAGCAATAAGTAAAAACCCAAAACAAACTGGCTTGAGAAACAAACTGGCTTGAGCCAAATCATTAATATTTTTACTTACTCTGGAGCTAGATATCCATACGTTCCAACAACTCTTGTAACTGAAGCTTCTCCATCGTTGGTTCTTGAGACTAGTTTTGTCAAACCAAAGTCTGAAATCTACAGAAGTCAAATCAATCAGATATAGTAATTGAACACGAATGACACATTTTGTAGGAAGGATTGATATGACTAGACAGTATTAACGAAGAGAATGAAGCCAAAATCTCATTCGTTATACTGTCCAGCTTGATATACCAAACATGCAAAACGAGCGTAAATATGGAAAAAAAAAAAAACCTTTGCTCTAAAACTGGCATCAAGTAAAATATTGCTTGATTTGATATCGCGATGCACATAATGGGGTTTGGTGTGCTCGTGTATGTACTCCAGCCCTTTAGCAGCATCAAGTGCTATCTGAACTCTCATGATCCAAGAGAGTGATGTATGACCTATTTAAACACTAAGAATTAGTACCACACAATCTGACCAAAACCCGAGTACCTAAACCTAGAACCTTTTATATTTACCTAAAAGAGATGTAAATCAAGAATTGTCAACAGAATTGGGGAAAATATCTCAAAGAATTTGAGACAATAAAGATCAAGCAGTTAACTATCTTCTAGTGAGGCATATAAGTGGATCTCACCTTTGTTTTGAGGATCGTGCAAATGATTTCTAAGCGAACCCTTTTGAGCATACTCGTATATAAGAAAGAGTTCATCATCACTGGCAGCATATCCAATCAGTTCTACCTTTGACAATCAAACCATATAAAGTCAATATTCAATTTAAATGAAATTCGTCACCATAGTTAAAAATATAGGAATTAGGGTGAATGTGAACTGCTGATTTGTATTACCAAATTCGTGTGATGAACTTTGCACAGAACTTTCATCTCTGCAATAAATTCTTTAGTTTTTGTAGCCGTCATTCTTTTGATAACAACTTCCTGAAATTTTACACTGTTCAGAATAACATTTTAGGCTCACAACAAATCCGAAGAAACAAACTCAAGAGTCATAAACCTGGTCACGGAGCATGCCATAATACACTGAACCATATGTTCCATTGCCCAAAAGATTTGAATCGGAAAAATCATCTGTTGAAGAAAAAACTTCCTCGTATGTGAAAACCACAGGTTTCTCTACATCAAAGACATCAGTCCCTACAACTGCAGCAAACAAGAGAAACAAGTTAAAATCAATATAAAAAAATCCCAAGTCAGAAACTTAAAATGATGTTAATCTTCACTTGATACAGAATGTAAAACGAAAAGCTCGTCAAATTGAAGTTTGAACCTGAAGGAATGTTCATCTGACGGTTGCTAGATTCTCCATTTTGCTGCTTCAATTCCCCAGACTTGCAACAAATGTACCTTCCTGAAGCACAGCAGAAACTAGTGTTTCGTAGAATACGAAACTTGGGAAAAGATTTCTCATCAGATTCTTTTATTTGGCTTCCCTGGGGTCCACCAAAACAGCCCGATGATCTCAAAATAAAAACAAATACAACTATGACAACCAGAGTCAGACCAATAACCAAACTTCCAATGATCCACCAATAATGTACCCCAGGCTTGTGATTTACTGAAAAGACAAGAAATATATATTACAACACAACATTTTAAATCATTTCTTACTTTGATTATATAGAGCTTAAAAAAGGAGTTAGCATGACATTTACGGCGAATTTATTCCTCTAAACAACTTGTATCCACTAGGCAAAGCAATTGTTATGAATGAACCTAAAGGAATGTCCATGTGTAAATCATACCAACAAAGTTATCAACGGAGGGAGCTGGAACAGGAGCTGGAGAGGTATCGTTCTTTAAGGGATAAGGCTCACCAGGAACTGAAACATAATAGAAAAACAAAAAATGAAAATATATCAAAGCCTCGTTCAAATCTTAAGTCACATAGATAGATTACAGTGCAGAGTGCGGTGTAAAATTGAAGGCTTTTTACTATAATGATACCCGATTTTAAAATCTAGACAATAACTGAATTTCCCAATTTGGCTATCAAAGTCCCTCTTCTTACAACTTAAACAGAAGTAAAAATTGCTTATAGAATCTCCGTTACATTACACAGAATCTTGGTATCATGCACTCTCAAGTGGTCAGTTCTAAATAACATATCATCAATTACACCATGCATTGCCAAACTACTATATATAGGCCTGCATTATATTTGTAGCAGAGGTGATTCTTTCTATTTTATTGGGAATCGATAGGACTCAATTCGAGCTAAAAAATTCTATTGTATTACTTACAAATTTGTATTGTTCGATTTCAAAAGAGAAAATGTCACAAATACTTGCTCCAATTGATCATTTCCATCCTTGCCAACAATTAAACAACATAAACTGCTTAGCCAAGCTCTAAACCAATAAGGCAATCCCACTATCGCTGACTCAAACATAATCAACCAACAAAAGGCAAACTCAGTACCAAAAATCATCATAGAGAAAAATCCAATATCAAATGATCAAGCCCGTAATCCTATAACAAGCAAAAGATCATCGAAACTAAAAATAAAAACAAAAATTGAACTCCCAAATCATACCTGAATTCAATGGTATATAGTAGAGTGCCCCAATAGTGACATTATCAGGATTAGCAATCCCATTAACAGTCACAATACTATCCATACTAACCCCAAATCTACTGGCCAAAGACTCTATACTATCCCCATCTCTCATCACATAACTCATCAAATAATTCCACAGTCCACTTGAACACCCACACATAAGCTTCAAAGACACCACAGCACCATTTCTTGCCTCCCGCGTGACATTCGACGAAAAATAGGCCAACCCATCATAAGCCCTCATCACCATATCATACACAGAACCATTGTTTTCTCTTACAGTAAAAGTAGTACTGGTTAAGTACTTGTTCAAATCTGAAGAACAAGAACAATTCTTTTTAATGAAAATATAGTTCCGCCCATTGCCTTCAATTGTTATGTCCTGTGGCAATACATCAAACATGCTTTGGATCACTGGTAGAGTCTGCTCTGCCGTGGGCTTGAAAGCTATAAAAGAAGTGCATAGCCTTGTGGTGTCTGTACAGTTGAGTGGAGTAGTAGGATTTGCTGCTGATGAAGAGAAAATGAGTAAAAATACTGAGAAAATGATCAAGATTTGTTCTCCAATATGATCCATTGTTTCAAAACAAAATCTTGATTAAGAAAGATTGAATCTTGATTACATGAAAATTAGAGAGTTATTTTGATGAGAATGGGGGAGTGGACAGAGAACATAGAATTTCTTGAATTTGGGATTTGTTTTTTTTCTGCTAAGAAAAGGAAACAGAGTCTGGTAACTGCAAAAGCCGGGACAGACGAAAAAAGAGAGAGGAGAGACTCACTTCTTTTTGTTTTTTCAATTATTTGTTAGCCATAAGTCACCTTGAGATTGTTCAACTTTATACCAAACTCTTTTACTTTTATCATTAAACTGCCTTTCCACTTTTCTACTAATAAAAAATTATATTTGACTTAATACATCATCATTAGTATTCTTCTAAATTTCTTCATCTTAACCCCGTTTGAAATTCATTTATTTCTTATCATATTTTTCTTTCTTTAATTTAACCATACATTCTATCAATAAAATAATATTACACATAAACACAAAAATTATTTTTATTTTTTAATCACATATTTTTTCCATCAATTACTATTTCAAAAATTAAACTTCTTCAAAATGAATATCACACACCCTTAATAAATTATTAGAAGGGTTAAAAAATAAAATAAGATAATTAATTTTGTGGGTAGGCAATTTTGCAATGAAGGCTGGCTGAATTGGGAAAAGGAAAGCGCAATTTGCAAGAAAAGGAAAGAGAACAGTTGGGACTGGGCCCTACACTGTTGGCAAATTTGTCACTTATCCATTAGTCATGCTACACAGCTCTTTCTTGACAGATAAATTGACATAATGACACATAACATAATTCTATATCATTAGGCTGTTTTGAACATAATTATTATTTCCATCCAATCACTTTCATCCACCCACACATCCATCAAGGAGGATGGTATAAATCATCTAGCAAAATTCTAAAATGAAAGTCCCGGCTCGGATTGACATTGTTTGTTAAAGCGTTGACTGAGTTGTCAAACAAATGTAAGCAAACCAGAAGCTGACACGCAAGTTGACCTAGGATACCCTGCGGTTCGACCACGTTAAGAATCTATAAGGACCTATAGTTATTGGACTCGGCTTTTGACTCAGACGAAAGGTGCATGCACTAGGATCGAGATGCAGAGAATAAAATCTCATTTTAACAGACAAAATTTCACTACTTATTTTTGGGTTTGATACGTAGGTCCGCACGTGGACTGGAGACAGCTATCAAAATTGACTGTCCAGCAAGGCGACTACGTAAAGATAGGGCAATTGTACAATTTTATAATTACAAATTTAGCCCATGTTTAGTGAAGGTTAAACCCCACGACTTTAAGCTAAGACAATTGTACAATATCGATTAAAATTTAAACTTTAATCTGGGTTAAAGTCAATAACTAATTTTAATTATATATTTTATGGATCTCACAACTTTTTAATCACATATTTCATCAACTTTTATCAAAATCTACTAAAAATATGATTTTAATCCTCACTAAACATGGACTAAAAAGTTGATAATTCAATCACATATTTTGATAAATATGTTGTTGAAACGTTGCGGAATTCATGAAATACGTGCTTAAACTAATTATTGATTTAAACCATACCAAATGAGGGCTTAAGTTATGCAATTTTTCCAATTCCGTTGTACGCTCGAATAGATAATCGCATGCACAAATTGTCTAAAGTACCACTTATTTCTATCTATAACTCATTTTATTTATAATTAAAAAATTACTAGGTGAATAATATTATCCATTTAGATTGTTGATAGTTATCAGTCAGTCTAACTCGATCAAACAAAAGGATCCGACTTGTGATGATCAACTAATCTAGGGTCAAGTTGTAGCCGATCGAGCAATGTGTTGGTCGTGATTTGAACTATAATAACAAATGAACAATGAGGTTGTCCTTCAAATAATCTTGTCATATATTGTATTTTGTTGTCGTTACAAGAATGCTAGAATCTTTCTTTTTTTTTTTTACTATAATTATTTAGATAATAATAAATTACGTCATTTTTTTCACACTACTTTGAATAGAACTAAATTTAATTCTCATCAAAACTTAGGATTTTGTCTTAGAAGGTATTAAGAGGGATAGTCAACCTCTTATATATTGTTTATGTTTTATTTCTCCAATGTGGAAGTTTAAGAATATCTTAACTAGGTCATTAAATTTGAATTTAGTTTCAATCGAAACACTGAACTTTAATTTAGTTTCAAAATTCTTCACTTTGTCACATGTATCTCCCAAATTGATGAAAAATTTGATTAGCAGTAATATAACAATAGATCTGCCAGATAATAGATGTGCAACATACTTAACCACCAATACATCACATTATAAAAATGTATCACAATTAAAAAAGACACTCATTTTAACCTTTTAAATTATGTTGAAATTTGTGTGTGACCCGAATTCCTTTGTTGAAATATTGAAAAATTCTAATTAAAGTTCACGTCATGAAAAATTCAAATTTGGAATAATATTGGAGTCCTTTGTTAAGTTGAAATTCCATTTTGAATGTCCATTGAGAGTTGAAAATTGGTATTGGACTTGAAAATAGTTCGGAATGGAGAAAAACACCTTTTGGAATCAATTGGAAGATTTTCGCCTCGATACTGCTTTATTAACAGCAGGCGGGCACTCTGGAGTGCCCAAGCGCCCGGGGTGTAGCGCACCGAACCAAAAATTTCGGGTATTTAATAAATGGAACCGTCGGGTCCAAATATAATTATGGAACCGTTCGGGTTCGGTTCCGTTCGGTTCGGTTTCATTCCGTTTGGTTCCGCACGATAATTAAATTTTTTAACATTTACAGCAACAGTACATAAATACAACTAATGACATGTTCATTCATAACTTTTACAACTTAACGTAGCCCAATTTAAAAACATATAAATAACAAGCTGTCCAAAAAGATTAATATAACCAAGTNGGGTATTTAATAAATGGAACCGTCGGGTCCAAATATAATTATTGAACCGTTCATGTTCAGTTCGATTCGGTTCAATTCGGTTCTGTACCATAATTAATTTTTGAAACATTTTTATAACAACACTACATAAATACAACGAATAACATGTTCATTCGTATTTTCGATGGGCAATTGAAGAGGGAAAGTTGGATTCGACAGTCAGCGTCTTCGATTTGGGCTTATAGATGTAGGTTTTTAATTTATCAAATGATTTGGGGTTAGTGAATCTGTGCTTATCGAATGAAAGTATGAAATTGAAAAGGGAATAATAAAAACTCAAAAATGTCTAGATTTTGGGCTAACAATGAAATTAATAATTAAGCCAAAAAATTAAAACAAAAAATTGAATTTCGAAATTGGGAGTTAGAGTATTAATTACTAAATAAGTTAATTTGATAATTTGTTTAGAAAAAAATTAAATAATTTAATTAATTCAATATAAAAAATTATTTAAATTTGGTTCTTGAACCGAAAATCGAACCAAACTCATCGGTTCTCGATTCAAATACTCGTTCGGATATTTAACTTATGAAGAACTGCTCGGTTCGGGAGTTTTGTCCAACCCTAATAGCACCTAGGCGCTACCACTCTGTTCCCTTTTTTCGATTTTTTCTTTCATATTTCGATTTGGACTCGATTTTTTGACATTCTACTTCATCAACAACTCTACCAAGAGAGTTTGAACGTCTCATACATGTTCCCTATAAATATTAGGCTCTTCTATACAATTTTATAATGTGAGAAAATAAAATACTAGAATTATAGAATACATTGTAATTTTCTATTTTCTCCATTATTTTTGAATCAATAAAATCTCTTAATTTCTTTGTTATATTTCTTGTCTTTATTATTCTTTTGCTTGATCGAATACTTCATTATTGTGTCATATAACTTCAACATCTCAATCTAGTCGTTGGTTTAACAAGTATCAAAATTATTCTTATATCTTGTTTGTTTTATAACGACCTATAAGATATTGTTACAACCCTACCTTTACCATTTTTTTCTCTAGGGTGTCACACGGTGATAATGTAGAAAATCAATTACAATGTGGCTACCATGAAATTTCTTACAGTTTGGAGGCTAATTATTTACAGAATATGACAAGGAGTGAAATTTGAAACTAATTTCAAGTTAAATGACCTAATTAAGACTAAAATTAAAGTTAAATGACCAAATGGATAGTTCCCGAATGAAATTTATCCGTGATTTAATCTAACATACTCGACGAGACGGTGACTCATTTGAATTTACACCAATCTTGATATCTGAAGTAATTTATACGACGATGGATGAAATATATTGGTTGATAATGATGGCATATAAGATAATAAAAACGACAGCAAATAATTACAAAGACATCATGAACACCATTTAGGACAAGACATTTACATGTGGAATTAGGTTTGTATTATGTAAGATTAATTATTAATTAA
>CAIGRK010024097.1:0-11394 GCA_903798315.1 Fraxinus greggii | reverse complement strand
TCCTTAAAAAACTCTTTTACAAGAAATAAAAGTCATGTAAAACGGGCATTTAGGACATGTATGAAGTAAATCTTATGGAAAGTAATTTTCAGAAAATGTATGATTAAAAAGTAAGAATAATTTATAAGTTCACATATAGGGTGTGTTTGACCTTCGTTTTTGCTGAGAATATATTTTGTAATGGTGTTTTTTTTAAGTACGTGTGATTGAAAATATGCATTTTTTTATATTTTCGTGTACAATTATTTTATTGAAAATATGTGTGGTTGGAAATAAATTTTTAAAAAATGATCGGTAAAATAATTTTATTAAAAAAATACAGAAATAAAATAACTTAATAAAAAGTAAATTTTAAAGAATATCTATCAAATCAACCTGGACGTAATAATTTTCACCATGTTTGAGTGCCATTTTTATGAAAGAAGTTGGTTTTGAACAGTGATTGATGGAAAAATGTGTGGTGAAAAAGTGATGAAGATTTTTAGATTTATATGTAATATTATTTTATTTGAAAAATGTGTGGTTAAAATAAAGAAAGATAAAAAAAAGAGAAGGAAAAATAGAATAAAAATAAAGGTCAAACATGGACTTTAAAATCATATTACTTGTACAAATGGTTTTACAAACTGTGACTTGTCAAATATCATAATCAAACATTTAAAAAATTATTTTTGAAATAGGTCCTGATAGCGCATGAATAGTCAAATTAATTCTCAAAAATTGTACAACCAACTTTATTCATTTACCAATTATCCAGACGCGTTAAAGAGTCAGCACGCAATTTCATAGATCCTTCGAGGAAGTTTCTCCCTCATTTCCCAAAAGTAAAAACTCACTGGAAAAATTGTAGCAACTGTCCCAAATTTTTAAATTTTTTACAGATATTACCTCAACATTCAATTTGTGTCATCAACAATTTCAAACTTTTGAAAAATTAGCACATGAAGTCCAAATAGATGAAAATCGTCCATTTAATTATTAGTTGACCAAGAAAATAAAAGGTTGACTAATTTTTATTAAATTGAAAAGGGTAAAATAGTATAACTACCATTTCTCAAATATTAACAATTAAACTAAAGACAAAAAAAATATAAAAACAATCAGCCCCCACAACCACCTACGCACAAACCCCACCCCACCTTCATCTTCTCCAAACCCCTACACCCATCTGTAAATACCCATCTGCCAGCGTTGGAAGCTTCTATCGAAGAGGAAGAATCCAAGAAAATGGCTAAAAAGAAAAGAAAAAGGAAGAAAATGAAGGATCAACTGGATTCAATGGTGAATTTTCTTGAGAATTTAGTTAAACAAATTATTGAACATCAAGAAAATCTTCACTGGAAGTTTACACAAGTGATTGAAAGATTGGATCAAGAGAGAAGAGAAAGAGAAGAGGCTTGGAGGAAGCAAGAACTGGTCAAGTATGAGCGAGAACCGGCAGCCCGAGCTCGTGAAAAAGCCACTGCAACAAATAGAGAGGCCGCCATTGTTTCATACTTGGAGAAAATCACAGGTCAAAGAATCAATCTTCCTCCGTTAATTCTTAATATTTGAGAAAATGTAGTTATATCCCGTGTTCTAAAAAGTTTAAAGCGTGGTTAAGTGTGGATGCCAAATTTCAAGCTTTACGAGCCTAGGCGAAACTTAGGCATAAAAAAACGTTTTTTATTTTTAATTTTATTTTAAATTTTTAATCATGATAAAAATTCAATAATTCAAATAATACGTACAAAACGTCTAAAATTATAAAATATTATATTTACTTAATAATTCATACACAAAGATAAGTGGGCTACTGAGTCTGAACTGTGAATTTTATTTGGAAAAAAAAAATTGGACCCCCTTAAATTATGAGTTTGAGGCGAATGGACGCCTAGGTGTAGCCTAGGAACTCGTGGCAAGTATTAAGCGGTCAACATTGTTACGACTTAATTCCCGCTTAGGCTTAAAGCTAAAGCGCGCCTAGACGTCTCCTATAAATGTTTAGGCGCGCTTTTTAGAACACTGATTATACCATTTTACTTATTTCAATTTGATAAAACTTGGTTAGGCTTGGAGGAAGCAAGAACTGGTCAAGTATGAGCGAGAACCGGCAGCCCGAGCTCGTGAAAAAGCCACTGCAACAAATAGAGAGGCCGCCATTGTTTCATACTTGGAGAAAATCACAGGTCAAAGAATCAATCTTCCTCCGTTAAAGTTGCAATCAATAATTTCTCAGAATCTATTCTGCACGCAACTCAACTCTACCAGTGAAAATGATGTTAGAGGGGATGAACAGATGGCCTAAAACAAAACCCAAAACGAAGATTAGAATTCATTAATGGGTGGGTAGTGGGGTTTGAAGAAGATGAACGTGGGGTGGGGTTTGTGGATAGGTGGTGGGTGGGGGCTGATTTTTTTTAATTTTATTTCTGTCTTTAGTTTAATTCTTAATATTTGAGAAAATGTAGTTATATCCCGTGTTCTAAAAAGCTTAAAGCGTGGTTAAGTGTGGAGGCCAAATTTCAAGCTTTACGAGCCTAGGCGAAACTTAGGCATAAAAAAACGTTTTTTATTTTAAATTTTATTTTAAATTTTTAATCATTATAAAAATTCAATAATTCAAATAATACGTACAAAACGTCTAAAATTATAAAATATTATATTTACTTAATAATTCATACATAAAGATAAGTGGGCTACTGAGTCTGGACTGTGAATTTTATTTGAAAAAAAAAAATTGGACCCCCTTAAATTATGAGTTTGAGGCGAATGGGCGCCTAAGCGTAGCCTAGGAACTCGTAGCAAACATTAAGCGGTCAACATTGTTACGAATTAATTCCCGCTTAGGCTTAAAGCTAAAGCGCGCCTAGACGTCTCCTAGAAATGTCTAGGCGCGCTTTTTAGAATACTGATTATACCATTTTACCTATTTCAATTTGATAAAACTTGGTCAACCTTTTATTTTCTTGGTCAATTAATAGTCATTCATTTGGACTCCAAGTACTACTTTTTCAAAAATTTGGGATCGTTAATGGTACAAATTGAAGGTTGATGTAAAGTTTGTAAAAAATTCAAAGATTTGGAACCGCTGGTACAATTTTCCCTTAAAATTATAGAATGCAGTACAATTTCTTGGATGTTTCTACAACGCTCCTCCCAGTCTCCAACTCTGTATATTAACATGCCCAACTTCATTCATTTTCTTCTCCATCAAAAACAGTTCAAGAATTCATAACAAAATCAAATAATACGTTGAAAAATGGATTCATCGGAATCAGATATGCCATCTCCGCCATCGCTCGAGGAGCTTGCCTCCAGAGGCGCAACCGCTTTACTCCTCCCCTGGATACTAGGCACCAGAGACGCCTCAGAGACCGACCACAGCCGAGAAATCATGGTGTTCGTAAACCAAAGCACCGAGTCAATTACCATTATTGACGGCTCCGGTGACGTTGAATCTATTCTCCGAGATATCCCAGAAAAGGAAGGGTTTATACCCGCTTCAAAAGCGTCTATAAAATCCCTACCCGTGGTCCGAACTGCCAAATCGGGTTTGGAGTGCCCGATTTGTTTATCGGAGTTTGAAATAAACGGGGAAGTCAAACAAATGCCGTGCAACCATAAATTCCATTCGGATTGTATCGACAAGTGGTTGGGGATCCACGGGTCGTGCCCGTTTTGTCGGTACAAGATGCCGGAGGAGGAGGAGAAAGAAGAATCTGACAGTGACGATGAAACGAGGACGGGCGAATTAAGGATCCATATGTTCATAACGGGTAATCGGGGCTCCAATAGGAGGAACCATGAATCCGGGCATGACAGTTCGAGTTCCGATAATGGGAGCGATTCGGGCCTTGACGGGTGATCTTATCAAGACATTTTGATAGATTCATAGCGTTGATCCTGTAGATTTGTTAGATTGCCATTTTCTTGCGGTTTAAAATTCGAGCGTAGGCAGGTTTTATGTAGGTAGTGCTGTACAGTTACAATGTTAAAATGGAAGTTTCTAATCAAAGGAAATTGTCAATTTTAATTTTTTTCCTTGAAGCTCTAGTCTCATTTCCATTTTTCTTTCTTAAATAAAATTATATTTTATTAATGTAAATGAACATAATACAATAAAAGTAAATTTACGCATCCAAGATTGGGTGTATAATTGAACGTTGAAAATCACTTTCATGGGCCTTAATCATAATCTTCGACTAAAGATGTGTTGAGTTTGGTACCTGGTCACTTTGTCACTAGACGTGTACTGCCTTTTTCAACTTTCGGGTGTGTTTGAATCACGTTATTTTGGAAAAATGCATTTTGAAATTGATGGAGAATGTGTGGTTGAAAAAGAATGAAAAGTTATTTATGTAATGGAAAATATTATTTTATTGAAAAATATGTGGTTGAAAATTAGTAGAATAATGAGAATGAAGAAAAATGATGTTGCTCAAATAGGTGCTCAATTTGATATTTTTGAAGTGACTATTTTTTGTTGTTTTTATTTTTTATCATTTAGTACTTCGTTCAACCATGAAATTATGGTTTTACAATCAAATGATTGTCCTTAATGTCGACTTGAAAAAAAGAGTTCTATGTGATTTTGAACCTCGTTCGACCTTAAATTCTATTTCCAAGTTGTCAAGACTATCAAACGGTTGCTCACGTATCAACAAAGTCTTACACTTTCTACTACTTCGTCTTTAATGAAGAGTTTCACGCTGCGTAAAGTCAGACACTCGTATTCATAATAAAATAATGTCACTTGTACATCATTATATATAGATTTATGTACATATTGATGATGTGGAAGAGAAAAATAGAAGTATAGAGGAAAAATCACGTTTCGAAAGAGAGAAAAAAATAAAGTCTGTTAATCTAATTCATATAATCAATTTGTACGTCAATATATTTACAATGATGTACAAATAGCATTACTTTTCATAATATACCACGAGAATTAGATTCCACAATAGTGAGTGTTGCATTTTTGCCCAACGAGTCACACTCCTATCAAATATAAAGAATTAGATTCTACGGTCTTAATAATGGTAGATGAACTTTTGCTTAACAAGTCACAATCTGGTATTCATGAAATACGCAAGGAACAAAGTTTCACGATATGCATAAGATCAATGGCGCTAAGACATGTTTGAGAGAAATAGTTGTTCTTCTTAATTGTGCCATAGAGATGTAGGACGAAAAGGACATAAATCAGCAACCCCACCCAAAAGGAGCAACCTATGGAGAATCAATTAAACTATTTGTACAACCCTTGTTGACAATCTTGGTGCTGCCAAAATTCGATCTGTTCATTTAAAAAACAGTTTTTTAACCATTTTTAAAATTGATGAATATAATGCTGCCAACCGTGAAATTGTCAACCAAAAGTGTACAAGTAACATAATTCATAGAGAATAGCCTAGCACATTTCAATGTCATGGAATATTTGGTTACGCATACATAGTAGTACTTGTAGGGCATTTTCTAGCAACATGATTTGCATTAGCAATTGTCTAGACTAAGCATGTCAAATGTACAATGTGACCAATAAGTTTAGGATATCTAATACAAGGATGATAAAACACTTCTTCATAAAAGGTATCATAATAGAATCAATTTCATCTGCAGCATGTTTCTTTGTCCTAATGGAGTTTGTACAATTAAGGTTTTACGTAGCATCAACATACAGATAACAATGAAGGTTATAATCTTGATTGACATTCCAGAGAAGATGAATATAAAGGGAACCTAGTTTTATTGTAATTGATTATGCTAATTTCACTGCTTAAAGTTGAATATTTCTGTTCACTGTCATATATCCGGCCTAGTATGAGAAACTGTAGAAAAATCTCGTACACGGGCTCCCAACTACGAAAACAAAATTCCATAGAATTAAATAGGCAGTATTAAATTATCATCTACTAGAGAAATACCTACCACAAAACAGGTCAAATTTTCATAGATATTAGGGTCATCCTGAATGTGATCCTAGATGTGCTGAATATTTGGTCATTGGCGTCAAAAATTAGCTTCAACTGAATATAGAAGAGAGAAACATTCAACAAGGATTAATGTCTTAAGATTTGAAGTTCTAAGTTGGCCGTCATGGAAGAAGGAAACATTCGTCTATAAGAATATTCTAAGATCCCAATGGACATTGTCACGGCATGGAGGTCCAACCTTCTAGTGGCCAGAACCAGACATAAAAACTTTACCTAAATGGAGCATAAAAGGAACTTTTTCGACTGTAACATGCTGAAGCAATAGGTGTAATGGAAGGTGGTATGGGCTGGGATATTGATACCAGAATATTAGCTGCATCAGGAATAGCTGAAAAAGCCTATCTAAGGCATTTTATGAATGAATCCAAATAGAGCTACAGAGTGCAGTTTACACTACAGCAATATTTCTGAAATAAAGCAACCATAGCAACAGTTTCAAGATAATGAGAATGGAATGCAGTGAGTATCATAGTTTAAATCAGTCTAAATATAACTCAAGGAATAGCGAGGAAAAAAAACACAACATAACCTAACCTAACCATTTGAACCAAAAACCATAAACATAACGAGAATAAATATGATCATAAAATAATAAAGGCTGTTGATAAAAGGCATCCTTATATTCCTATATTAATTATGTATGTATACTGTCCACATAACTTATTCCCATGAGTTATTGAGCTTATTCAAATCTAAGATAACATTAAACTGGAAAAGAATCTGCTCATCGACATGGCAACTTCAGTGTTGAATGTGCTTCTAAAAGATAAAGTATTGTATCAACACTACTTTTTAACCTTTCGAGACTTTTTTGGGCCTGGAACGTCCATTCTTCCAATAGAGCATCCACATCTTGCTCGAAACACCAGAACAGCTCTTCCATTAGGCGGTGCCATTTTCTTGAGCTCAGCTTCCAATTCCCTATGGTGATCACGACGCAATTCAAAAATTGCCTTCTTTAGTCCATTCGTTGCTACATAATTGGAATTCTTTACGCACTCCTCCGTCTCCAGATGCAAATCAAATTCAGCAGCCTTCCGAAGCCCTTTACAGCCTGCTTTCCCACATCTCCGATCTATACACACCGTGATTGTCATGAGGGCTATCGCAGCGAATAAAATGCTAAGTCCTAAACATCCAAACAAAATTGGAGCATTAACAATTTCCTCTCCCATCACGTCCACAACTTCTTCTCCAAGTTCAACAGTTTTCCGCACTAAAAGACTTACAGAAGGATTGAGCAAAACCCCAATTGCACCAATCATGACAATAAAGAATATTACATCGATCATAGCATAACGAGATTGTTCACAAGCTGGAATATTCAAATGATTCTGGGCATTGGATGACTTTTTATTCTTGTAGAACTGATTAATTTGCCTCAGTTTCAAACAAGGGTCCGCCGAATTCACAGTTTTCTCCATGTGTATATGCTGGTCAATCGATATTAGGCTATGGAAAAAGACCATTTGGATTGAAACTGAACCCTAATATATCTAAAGATTGATTATTTAACATAAACCCACCAATCTATAACAAATTCTGATTCAGACCCACAATTCTAAAATCAATTTTCAGATCAACCCACTTCAAGAATAGTGAACAAGATTTGAATTTGAGTGCACCTGAAGATCAGGAATTCTTGATGGCCACTAGAGATACCCGATATCTCTTGATTGAATATTGAAACGTTTACAAAAATTATAAGTTTATATAATAAGATCGACACTTCAAAGCAAAAGGTAGTTGATTATGAGATTTGAGGGTGGATTTTGGGATTCTGGGTGGCTTTTCAGAGAGGGATTGGGAAGCAGAGACGACAAGGAAGCACCGTGGAGTCATATTTGTCATATATTACAATATCATTACGCTCTCGAGTATGAATGGCTCAAAAGTTTGGGCAATTTTTCTCTCCCTTTTTTTTTTTTTTTTGTGTACTCATATTCCATAATTTTATTATCTCTATTATCGCTAAACTTAGAAAAAAGAAAAGCATTTTATCCCGAAAATAATCGACAAGGTCGTTTACGACCTCTTTAAGATCAAATAGGTAATAAATGACAGTTTTATAGGCTGATTCAGTTTCGATCATCTTTCCATTAAGACACACTTAAATAAATATCAAAAATATATTAGATTTTTAGCTAAAGATTTGTATGAATTTCAAAGTTTGATACTATGTAGCGATAACTGCCTTCTTTTGAAATAGTTGTCAGCATGGACCACTATTATCACTTTGATCTTAAAGAGATCAACAGATAACCTTGTCGATTACCCCCGAGATAAATGCTATTTATTTTTTTTAAGTTAGACGATGTCAGAGAAAATAAAATTGTGGGGGGTAAGAGTATAGAAAAAAGAAAAGACTACAAAAATAAAGATTGATAAATTACTTGATTGGAATTGAACTTTGTATAATGTTTCAAGGAGGTTACTAAATTTCAAAAATTTCCCACTAGTCATTGAACTTTATAAATGTAATCACATCCATTAGTAAGAATTTCAAAAGTTTCTTTGTTAATCACTGAACTTTACAAAATATTATCTTATCCATCGCAGTTGTGATTAATGAAGAAACTTTTATAAAGTTCATTGACTAACGGAGAAACTTCTGAAGTTAAGTGACCCCTGAAAATCTTACGTAAAGTTCAGTGACTAAATAGGTAATTAACCAGTCAAATTAGGTTTTTATAAAGAAAGAAAGAAATACCCCTCCTTCTTGGATCCTTCTCTTCAGCAACTAGTAAATACTTAAAACATAAAAAGTCAAGCTGTGTTTTTTTTTAATAAGTTGATTATTCTCTCAATTAAGCTAAAATTGCAGAACTTTTTCTTGATAGACATGGAGTGCAGAAAGTTTGAAATAACCCTTATATCAGCAAATAATCTTGAAGAAGTCAGGAGAATATTCAAGATGAAAGTACATGCTAGGGTTTCGATCGGAAGCGACCCGGAAACCGAGAAACGGACTCCGACCGACAAGCACGGGGAGACGAATCCGGCGTGGAATTGCACGTTGAATTACACGATAAGCGAGTCGATGGTGCAAAACTTTAACACAATGCTTGTTATAAAATTGTACTGCAAAAGGAAACTAGGGGACAGGTATATTGGTGAAGTGCATACTCCCATGAAAGAGCTTTTTAACTGTGCATACCCTAATGGTGGAAGTGCTGTAATGACTTTTCCAGTGCAGAAAGGCTGTGTGAATTCACAAGGAGCGTTGAGAATTTCTTACAGGTTTGGAGAGAAAGTTATGATTGATAAATTATTGTTGGCTGAAAGTGTTTCAAGATGGATTTCTTGCTAATTTAATTTCGGGTCTTTTTCAATGTTTGGACGGGTCCATGAGACCTTATGTTTGGTATGCAGTAATAGACACGATTGTGTACCTTCCGATTTCCCTTCTTCTTCTTGTATATATAACGTGTGGAGTAAAAGAAAAACGTGAAAGATATCTTTCCTTGATTATGGAGTGTTCATCTTCTTCTTTTTGGGTTTTTTTATCCCTGTGTAAATCATTTAAGATCAGTTTTTCAACAGAAAAATAGAGATTAATTCTCCCAAGTATAAATCCAAATAATGGATTCCGTTTTTCTTGAGGGGGTGGACGAAATTCAAATTTCAAAGGAAGGATTTTCGGACCGAGTATGCTATTGGATTTTAGGTATTCTTTTTTCTATCGCATATTTGTTAACGATAAAATCATTTAAAATTCTACGTAGTGTTGAACTTCTCCTCGACAGAATTTATTCTTTTTATCTGAAAAAAGAAAGAAAAAGAAAAAGGGAAACCTCGCCAAATCTAAGGTAGGTCAACTGGTTTTCAATTGAACTAGCCAGTTCATGAGGTTTCATTAAGTTTTGTAGCATTCAAGTTTTACGTTGTACTTAGATCAGTTTCAAGTTCTTTTTAATTGCACTAAATAGACTGACTGAATTTTCGAAATACTACTCTTTACGCTGTTGATTTCGTTAAAAAAGTTTATTAAAAATCTAAGTCAAAATCAACAATTAGTTTTAACCACATATTCCGTCAACTCTTATCAAATCACCAAAAACCGGATTTTTATATAAACCAAACAGGGGTTATATATATATATGTTAGATTGTCGAGCTATGTTCCTCCTTGCCTGAAAGCTTGAAATCGAGAATTTTTTTTTTCTCCCCTTTCTAATTAGGGCATCCATTGGTGGAACTCAGCCGGAACCTCAATACCATGTGGTTCTCCAAAAATTAATAAGTGAGCTCATTCACAAGTATGCATGAAAGATGAAAGACTTCTCGTTTTTACATTTGAAAATTTCAAGTAAAAACCAATATCTCTATTGTGGTTGAATTACTCTCATATTTGTTTTGTCTCAATTAGGTTATTTAGTCAAACCATGAGTACTAGGTTATTATGGATGCTTTTTTTTTTTTTTTAACACTAAACCTAAACTCATGCATATCTATCTATCAATAATATGTAAAGCGATAATTATACTATGGGTTCTATCCGTTTGACATTCAATACTTTATTTTATAGTTTGCTTCATGGTCATTTTCAATTACACATTCACATAATAAAATATTGTAGACGTATACAAAAAAAAAAATTCCTACTTTTTAACCATAAATTCTCCTAAATTACTATTCAAAACTTCAGCTATCGTCTCAATTTTTCAGTTCTATAGTAATCAATCCCTCCTTGGTGTACCAACACCACCATCTCGATATTGATAATTGTTTTGTATATGGTTCGTATAGAGTAA
Organism: Fraxinus greggii; assembly: GCA_903798315.1. Lineage (NCBI taxonomy): Eukaryota > Viridiplantae > Streptophyta > Magnoliopsida > Lamiales > Oleaceae > Fraxinus > Fraxinus greggii. The sequence continues at coordinate 666 of CAIGRK010024097.1, read as the reverse complement.
AATACAAGTTTATTGGGAAAAATAGGTCAATGTCGAAGCGAAGCAAAGTGGAGCGGGAGGAGGGGAGCGGAGTGCCCCTGAAGTACGATAGTATTCTTGGACATTTCTTAAAATCTTGTACGGCCCATAAAGTCTTGTATTGGTTAGGGTTAAGGCTAGGCCTAGCTAGGGCTAGTGTGTGTGTGTGTGTGTGTGTGTGTGTGTGATGTAATCCCTGTTATTCATAGTATTAGGTTATATTTTATAATTGTCGATTCTGCGAATAAAAGGACCAACTTGAACAATTATAGAAATTTAGGGGACTAAATTGTAAAGCTTCATAGTTGATATATTAGCCTAGGGTTTGGGGTTTCATGTTTGGAGTAAAAAGGATTCACGTCGATTTTTCGCTAGCTACTCACATGAGTGATGCTCGAGCGGATGAAACAGAGACACCATCATCGCTTGATCTTCGCCCATATGTCGCTCGAGCGACAAGCCCTTCGCTCGAGCAAAATATGCTCCTCCCTTGAGCAACCATGTTATGCTGCCAGACCTAGTTCGCAATTTTGAAGAGTTTTACACGGCCCATAACACCTAAACGTCCCCAACTATAAATACAGAAGTCTGGGACGATTTTATTAAGGTTGCTACATTGTGCATCTCTTGCATATCATATTCTCTACA
>CAIGRK010024094.1:0-12161 GCA_903798315.1 Fraxinus greggii | reverse complement strand
GTAAGGTAGATGAGGTGGGGGTTTGTTATGGGGTAGGAGGTGTTGTGTAGATTAATTAAAATTGGATGGGGGGGGTTTGAAGTTTATTTAATTTTATAATATTATTATTAACATTTAAAATTATATTATCACCTGATTTTTATATAAAAATATTAATGTCTAAAAATAAAATATATAATTTTTGAAAAGATAAACTTAATATCTGAAATTTGAAATTGAATCTTAAAAACTCTTGTTTTACGTAATTTCTACTTTAGAAAATAGGAAATTAAAAGAGAATGCTAGTATAGGGTTTTGAGCTCAGAACATAGTGTTCAAGATAATGCATGCCTACCATTTGGGCTATTCTCTTCCACGACAATAATTTTTATTCTAGGATATTATTTATCTGTTTTAAACATGGACCGATTTTTGCTTGGTTATTTATCAATCAATATTTATATTATGGTTAGCATGTTGTCACCAAAGTGATCTTGCTGAGAAAAGTTATAAATATTGAATTGAATTATGACTTTGCAAAAAATATTATGGAATGATTATTCGATTATTATGGTTTGACCCAAAGCTGCACCAACTTTCAAGTAGTCATTAAATTAATTAGGAAAATTAGAGGTGGCAATGGACCGAAATATGCACACGAGTTCGGCTTGTGCTCGTCACGAGCCGAGATTCTACTCGGCTCATTACTCGTGGGCAGAGCTTGGCTCGGCTCATGAACTCGTGATTCATGGGTGGACCCATACTTCAGCTCGCAAGCTTGTCAAATTTTTTTATATTAAAGATAAACCTTTTTAAAAAAAAACATTCACCTTATAAGCCCGCGTGTCTCGTGCTCGTCACGTGACAACCTTGAGCTGCCCATGACCCGACCTTACACCGGAATCATTATTATATCATACGTACTGTCTGTTTTGGAAGAGCCAGAGCCATCTTACTCCTGACGGCTTTCAGACGTGTCCCCCAGGATTCGAACCCTAGACCTCCATCATATGAGAAACTTAAGTTGAATCCTGGTACCAATTGGACAAGTTACTCAATTGACACCAGGATTCAACTTAAGTCTCCCATATGATGGAGGTCTTGTGTTCAAATCATGGGGGACGTGTCAGAAATCCGTGATGGGTAAGATAGGCCAAGACTCTCCCAAAGCGGACAATACGTACGATATGATAACTGCTCCTGCGCGAGGTCGGGTCGTTACAAAAAGTATTCCTTATTTCTCAATTATTGACCCTTTAGCATCCATTATTGTTGAAACAGATTCGTCAGACATAGGTTATAGTGAAGTGTTGAAATAGATTCCAAAACAGTTGGTTAGATTCAATTCCGGTATATGGACCGACTCTTAAAGAAATTATTCTACAGTCAATTTTTTATCAATTGTTCTATATATTTCAAAATTTCAAGATGNCCATTATTGTTGAAACAGATTCGTCAGACATAGGTTATAGTGAAGTGTTGAAATAGATTCCAAAACAGTTGGTTAGATTCAATTCCGGTATATGGACCGACTCTTAAAGAAATTATTCTACAGTCAATTTTTTATCAATTGTTCTATATATTTCAAAATTTCAAGATGACTTAATCAATAAAGAATTTCTTTTACAAACAGATTGTAAAGTTTCAAAAGACGTTTTTACGTTAAAAACCTTGTTTCAAAACAAATATTTGGAAGTTGGCAAGCTATCTTGTCATGTTTCAATTTCAAAATACTATATATAAAAGAAAAATCTAATACTCTTGCAGACTTCATTAATAGAGAGTTCATACAGAAAAAACTTTCTTTAAAGTGTGATTGAGAGAGAGAATGGATTTTTCTTCTTCAAAGAAGAATAAGAAAAAAAGTTCAATACTTCTACTCTCAATTGACGATTACCTTCAAGGTTCTCATCATGGTGAAGGGAAAAGTTCCTCCACATCTCAAAAAATTACCCTTGCATAAAAAAACCCTCTTTCAAAACCATCATCAAAATAAAACCATTCAAGAAGATCCAAAATATTCAAATTTCAAAAAAGCTCTCCAAACAGGTTCTGGAAAACTACCATTAATAAACCCTTCAAAATCTTTTCATTATTTTACCAAATCTATTCAATTATTCGTATTAGAAATGAAAACTTCATTGTTAAATAGATAGTCATATTCCAAACCCTCAAAACTTAAACAAATCGTGGACAGAATTTTGTCGTATGAATACCGTGGACAGAACACATGGGATGAAAAATGAATGCGTTTATTAAAAGATGAAACATTCGAACCCCGTTTCAATTATTTTGATTACAAGGAAGCTTGGTTCAATATTTTCTATTTTAGACATGTGACTTATTCCTGATTTATAGTTTTTAATCAAGCTTGTCCATCAAACGTTCCAAAATGTTTTCAAACATGATTCGAATATTTTGGTCTTGACGGTACAATTTTTACCCTATCTTACTTGTCAATGGTTCAAACATTTCAAAAAATGAGGCAAAATCATTTTTAAAGCATCAAGAAAACCTTTTATTCAATTTGCCTTCAATCTTAAGGTTTCATTGATTTTCTGCTAGGACTTCAATATTTTTCAAAGAATAGTCTCCGAATTCATTGTTCAAAAGATTGTTCGAAGATTCTAAATAAAATAATGGTCCAAATTCCATGTAACAAATTGATGTCCTAAGGCTGTGAATTCAGGGATTCAAGAAAAGAGAAATAACACATATCAGGAATCTCAAAGAAAGAACAAGAAAAGCATGCCGTTTTTCTAGTAGAAAAGTCAAAGCTTTTTTACCCATGTTCAATCAGTGCATGATGCCAGAAGAATTAGCAATTGTCTCAGAGATAATTGCTTCTTTAGCTGAAACATTTTGAAAGAAAGCAAGATCCACTCAAAATGGTTCTCAATCAGACTCAGAAATGGACTATGCCCAAAGTATGAAGATGTGTGCTATGGGTTACATATTGATAAGTTGATTGCTCAAGAAACTCAAAAGAATTCAAAATGACTATATGGAACTAGGTTCTTGAATGAATATAAAAAATGCAAGGGTCAAAGCTCAAGAAATGTATTCTTTCAATTATATTTGCCACCTCAAAATTTATTCATGCCAACACTATCGTCAATAAAAAATGGACATAGTTCAATAAAGTGAATTTAATAAAAGAATCTTTCAACTTTATTAAAGAAACTTTATAAAAGTTGGTTCCATCATTTCAAAAAGCCGGGAGGACTCCAATTACTATTCAACGTTCCTTCAAACAAATTCAAGGAAATCTTAAGTTTGGGCTTCAAGTATAAATCAAGATCAAGACTCAAGTTCTCCTAAAGAGTTTTTAGCGGGAGATAAAAACTGCTTCAAGAAAGCTTAGATATTATTTTTATTCTAAAGTTTTATTTATTTCAATTATAGAAAAGTAATGTATCAAAAAACTATTCTTCAAACAACTAATTCTTCAATTCAAGTTTGTTTTTGTATTTGTTCATTACCAATTTCTTCTTCTTGAACTATCCCCGTATTGATATTCTCAAAAGTTCCTAACTTGGAAATTTGATTTGCAAGTTCTTGCAAAATGCTTGATCAGAAGATAGAGTAAATTTTGAATCAATAGGTTTGAAAACAGTATTTAGAGTTCTCTTCCCTTCCTTTTTAGAAGAAGAAGCCTCAGATTCGGAATTGGCTTCAATTCTGAACAAATGATTACAAACAGATTGTAGAGCAATATTAGTATAATTGTATCTTTTTGACATTCTTAACTATAGGAATATAGCATTTCAGGAGGAATATATAATTTTTGAGAGGTGATGCAATAATTTCAGTGTTCCCATGAGAAACAACAATTTCTTGCATTAGAGGATGTTCGAATTGAAAACTTTGACCGGATGGAGTTTTTCATTTGTTTGTCAACACAGGTATTTTGAAAAAAAAAAATTTGTTGTTACAATTTTCTTGCCAAAAACTTTGAAATATGCCCATTCATAAAAACTAAAATTTTCGGGAGAATCATATAATTCTTCCCATAAAGAATCAATTTCTTCTTTTGAAAACATCTTTTTAAAAGTGTAACAGAATTTCTTGATAGAAGGAATTTGATCAGTTTTGAATACATTTCTTCTATCAGTTGTAGAAGAATGACGTTGCACTGTTGATCTAAGTTTTCAGATGGCTGCATATCTGATGGAGTTTGAGAATAAGGCTTCTTCTTCTTCTTCAGCAGTATATTGAGTTTAAAGAATATTTGGATTGAAATCGACCCCTTTGAGTTTATCAAAAGAAGTTGAAAATCAAGCATATTGAAACAAGATTTTCAGATCCAGATGAATAGGACTTTCGGAGATTATTTGACGTAGAAGACTCGTAAAAAATCACCTTGAAATGTCCATCAGGAAATGAAATAAATTGATCAGGAATTCTTTTATTAGGAGCAAGAATTGAGTTTTGAGCCTTATCTTCCGACTAGGGTGTTGGGATGAAAACCTCTGATTGATTTATAAAACTGAATAATTGGTGTGAATGAACCGATCCAAATAAGGGAATTCTGATGCTTCACTACTTACATTCATTGACTTTAGTTTCACCACTTTAACATTTAATTCTCCTACACAATTCGAGAGGACAATCCGCCTTTTTGGAACCCTTAAACATTTTCCATCTCCCTGTGGATACGACACTCCAAATCTACACTACAACTACCGCGTTATTCTTTGGGCGTAATCAGACCCATAAATTTTCTATCTTTTGGATGCAATTTATTTCGGTATATTGACTGTCTTTCTCTTACCTCTTCTATTGGCCACATTATCTACCTTCTTCCCCCAGTTTACGCTCCTTAATCGAACCCTTTGACTTGAGTTTTTCTTGTATATGGTTCTCATAGAAGTCTAGAATATGATGTGTGTATAACTATATTAGGAAGATAATGTATGTTTGACGATGATATAGAGCTCAATCAACGTTATTGTTCTACAATTTGTTTGAAATCAATTGTCTAGAATCGAAGCCAATTCTGAATCTGAGGATTCTTATTCTAAAAAGGAGGGGAATAAACCTCTTGTTACCGTTTTCAAATCTATTGATTCAAAACTTACTCCAAAAAGAGATATTTTATCTTCTGAATATTTGGATTGAAATCTACCCCTTTGAGTTTATCAGAAGAAGTTGAAAATCAAGCAGATTGAAAAAAAAGATTTTCAGATCTAGGTGAACAGGACTTTTAGAGATTATTTGACATAGACGACTTGTCAAAAAGCACCTTGAAATGTCCATCATGAAATGAAATAAACTGATTAGGAATTCTTTTAGTAGGAGCAAGAATTGTGTTTTGAGCTTTTTCAAAATCTCATTCTAATTCGCTTGATTGAAGATTCCATGATATCGTTTTAGGTATCATTGTATTTGAACGAAGAGGATTGACCTCCACAAGAAGGCTTTCTTCTTTTGGTGATGAACGAAGAGCTCGAATATTGAGTTGAGTATTCAACAGCTTGTAATATATTTGATATATTATATCAAATGCTTTGGAACGATCATCAATATCGAAAATTTTAATTTGAATTTGAAGAGTTAGAGCATTAAAAATTGCTCCATCATTAAGATTGATAGTAAAGTTTGGATAACAATTTGAAAAAATTAGACCAGTCCGAAGATTTGACTCTAAAATTGATAACAATGAATGTTCAAACTAGAGAGGTCTCTTATCTCTAAGAGTTAAGAGGATAGAAATTTCTAAACCAAGTCTAAACAGAGGTTTGACAACAATTTGAATCAATCCCATATGAAGACATTTGAATCTCTTTCTATTGGTTTTAATAGCATCCTTTGAAAATAAATTTATCTGAACTATTTGATTTTTGATAGCAAGAGTTTGCTCAAGAGTTTTGATGACATAATCTTGATGAAAATCAAACTTTCCTATTTCATAGATAGACTTTTTATCTACCTTTGGAATTGTCCCGTGATGCAATTTTGTTCAATTTGGGTAATGAAGTTCATGAGAATTGAAATCATCAAATACAAACGAATGCTCATGATCTAATTCTTCTTCATTTTGGAAAGTATTTGAAAGATTACGAGTTCTATTTCTAGAACTATCAAATCTCCTAAACCAATTCGAAATTAAAGTCATAATTTGAATAAAATGAAATTATAATGAAAAATCACATTATGCTACAGGATAGATTGAATCCTACCCAACCTACAACGGGACCACCCTACGCTCTCTCGGCTTCACGATCTGACCAACGCTCCAGGACAATCAATTTATCCCTTGACATTGTTCCTTAAACAGTCCGACACTACAACCTCTTCTAAGACGACTATGACTCTAATACCAAAAGAGGCCTAGGGATGGGGATAGTTCAAGAAGAAGGAATTGATAATGAACAAATGCGAAAATAAATTTTGTTGGGTTATATTTTGTAATTGGTGATTCTGTGAACAAAATGACCAACTTGAACAATTATAGAAGTTTAGGAACTAAATTGTAAAGTTTCATAGTTTGTAGATTAGTCTAGGATTTGCGGTTTCATGTTTGGAACAAGAAGGATTCACGCTGGTTTTTCGCTAGCTGCTCGCTGAAGTGATGCTCGAGCAAATGAAACAGAGACCGCCTCGCTCTACCTTCGCCCCACTGTCGCTGTAGCGGTAGATCCTTGGCTCGAGCGAAAAGACCAACCTCCCTCGAGTGATATTTTTACGGCCAGCCCTAATTTTCTATTTCCGAGCTTTTTTCTTGGCTCATTCAACCTAATTCGTCCAATTATGGAGTTATTTACTATTTTCTTTACTGCTTTATTATTATTGCGGTAGTTCAAGATAGGTAAATTGAATTGTATGGCTAATCACGTAGACATAATTAACTTATAACTTGTTGCAAGTTAATTAAAGTTTTCATTTCGCGTTTACACCTAATCATCCCCCCTCCTCTAGGAGTTGTTGGGTCGATTCTTACGTTTCTCAAATTTGAATTGAAAAATTATTTTATTGAAGAACCATTTTTGATACACCACTTGTGATAATCGAAATAAAGAAAACTTTAGAATACAAGGAATAACTAAGCTAGCAAATCATAACAAATCAAGAAGATCTAGCAAAGTAAAAAAGTCAGAGAGACCTATCTAGGGCAAATATTCTCCATTACCACCGCATGAATCTAACTATTTGAAAATCATCATAATATTGAGGTTACATATTGGATTACTTGAAGGTAACCGTAACAAATTGAGGTAATAATATGAAGTAGTGAATTGAAGGCTTTCATAATTATACCATAATTATACCATTGCCATAATCTGATTGTTTGAAATCATGAGACTATCAAGGTTACAAATTGGGAGCTATCTTCACAGTAGATCAAATTATATGACGACAACTGTCATAAATTGAGGTAACAATATGAAGTAGCGAATTGAATGTTTTCGTAATTATCTTAAATATGTTTGAAGGCTTTCTTAATCACAATTGGTCACAAAATATTCAAATTCAATATAAGTAAACTTATTCTATGTTTTGTGGTGGTTTAAAGTTAGAGATGGCAAAATGGCTCGTCGGTTCGGACCACTCGTGGCTCAGCCTAGGAAAGCCCTAGCCGAGGCTCCGACTGAGCCTCATCTTGGGACAAAGGCTCGAGCCCCAGCCAGCCAGTGTGACTCGTCGGTCTGGACGAGCTAAGCCTGTGAAAAAATAAAAAATTTAGAAGTAGCTGCCTGCAACATGCCTGCACATTGCTGCTTGCAAGTAGTTTTCTAACACGAAAGAAAAAAATCGAGCCGACTCGACCCCCTAAGTGTCGAGTCTCAATTTTTTGGCTGAACTTTTGCTCGGTTCGAGTCAAAATAAGCTCAAAACGTTTTTGCTCGAGCCGAGCCCAAGCTTCGAGTTTTGGCTCATGGCTCGGCTCGGCTCGGCTCATTGACACGGCTATTTACAGCGATTATATAATCGGTCACAGACACATATTGCCGCTTATTTGTCCATGCTTTTATCGTGATCTAACTTCTACCAATGTGACATGTACATTTATCACTGTGTCAAGAATTCATCTCTATGACATGGCATTTATATGTTGTGACCTCTTTTGAATATCTTTGACCTGTAAATAAACTAGAACTTTATATTTGTGACCTTAAATTTATCTCCGTGACCTGAAATCCAGCTTTGTTATCTAAATTTTGTCCTTGTAACCGACATATATGTGCTTTGACATGTATTCCATTTCTTTGATATGTACATAAACCAGAATTGATCATGTGTTCCATATAAATGAAGCTAAAAGGTATAGATCACAACCCTTCTAAATATTCCAACACTTTTTTAAAATCAAACAACAACCATTTTTAATTACACAACACTTTTAAATAACAACCTCACCTAAGTCATTCGCTAGAAAATTGAATGGAAAACAAGTCAGCAATACTTGTTACCCATCAACAATGGGTTTCATAATTAGGTTTCAAATAAAAAACAAATATAAATTGAAAATGACTTTTTTTTTTTTTTCTTTTTTGCAGTCGATTTTTGTTCTGAACCATAAATTTTCTATTTTTTGGATGCAATTTATTTAGGTATATTGTCTTTCTCTTACCTCTTCTATTGGCCGCATTATCTACTTTCTTCCCCCAGTTTACACTCCTTAATCGAACCCTTTTACTTGAGTTTTTTTGTATATGGTTCTCACAGAAGTCTAGAATATGATGTGTGTATAACTATATTAGGAAGATAATGTATGTTTGACGACGATATAGAGCTCGATCAACGTTATTGTTCTACAATTTGTTTGAAATCAATTGTCCAGAATCGAAGCCAATTCTGAATTTGAGGCTTCTTATTCTAAAAAGGAGGGGAATAAACCTCTTGATACCGTTTTCAAATCTATTGATTCAAAACTTACTCCAAAAAGAGATATTTTATCTTCTGAATATTTGGATTGAAATCTACCCCTTTGAGTTTATCAGAAGAAGTAGAAAATCAAGCAGATTGAAAAAAGGATTTTCAGATCTAGATGAATAGGACCTTCAGAGATTATTTGACATAGACGACTTGTCAAAAAGCACCTTGAAATGTCCATCATGAAATGAAATAAACTGACTAGGAATTCTTTTAGTAGGAGCAGAATTGGGTTTTGAGCATTTTCAAAATCTCATTCTAATTCTCTTGATTGAAGATTCCATGGTATCGTTTTAGGTATCATTGTATTTGAACGAAGAGGATTGACCTCCACAAGAAGGCTTTCTTCTTCTGGTGATGAACGAAGATCTCGAATATTGAGTTAAGTAATCATCAGCTTGTAATATATTTGATAGGTTATATCAAATGCTTTGGAACGATCATCAATATCGAAATTTTTAATTTGAATTTGGAGAGTTAGAGCATTAAAAATTGCTCCATCATTAAGATTGGTAGTAAAGTTTGGATAACAATTTGAAAAAATTAGACCACTATGAAGATTTGACTCTAACATTGACAACAATGAATGTTCAAACTAGAGAAGTCTCTTATCTCTAAGACTTAAGAGGATAGAAATTTCTAAATCAAGTCTACATAGAGGTTTGACAATAAGTTGAATCAATCCTACATGAAGTTATTTAAACTTCATGTAGCAAGAGTTTGCTCAAGAGTTTTGATGAGATAATCTAGATGGAAATCAAACTTTCCTATTTCATAGATGGACTTTTCATTTACCTTTGGAATTGTCCAGTCATGCAATTTTTGTTCAATTTGGGTAATTTGAAGTTCATGAGAATTGAAATCATCAAATGCAGATGAATGCTCTTGATCTAATTCTTCTTCATTTTGGAAAGTATTTGAAAGATTGTGAGTTCTATTTCTAGAACTATCAAATCTCCTAAACCAATTCGAAATTAAAGACGTCATTTCTATAAAATGAAATTATAATGAAAAATCACATTAGACTTAATGCTACAGGATAGATTGAATCCTACACAACCTACAACGGGACCACCCTACGCTCCTCGGCTTCATAGGCTGACCAACGCTCCAGGATAATCAATTTATCCCTTGACACTGTTCCTTAAATAGTTCAACACTCCAACCTCATCTTAGACAATTATGGCTCTAATACCAAAAGAAGCCCAGAGATGGGGATAGTTCAAGAAGAAGGAATAGATAATGAACAAATGCAAAATAAATTTGAATTGAAAAAATATTTTATTGAAGAACCATTTTTTGATACACCACTTTTGATAATTGAAATGAAGAAAACTTTTGAATACAAGGAATAACAAAGCTAACAAATCATAACAAATCAAGAAATCTAGCGAAATAAAAAAACCACAGAGACCTATCTAGGGCAAGGTAACTGTCACAAATTGAGGTAATAATATGAAGTAGGGAATTGAAGGCTTTCATAATTATACCATCTCCATAATTTGATTGTTTGAAAATCATTAGACTATTGAGGTCGCAAATTGGGAGCTATCTTCACAGTAGATCAAATTATCTAAAGGCAACTGTTATAAATTGAGGTAACAATATGAAGTAACGAATTGAATGCTTTCTTAATTATCTTGAAGTATGTTTAAATGCTTTCTTAATCACAATTGGTCATGAAATATTCGAATTCAATATAACTTATTCAATGTTTTGTGGTGGTTTACAGCGGTCATATAATCAGTCATAGACCCAGATTGTCATTTATTTGTCCATACTTTTATTGTGATCTAACTTCAAACAATGTAAACTGTACATTTATCACTGTGTCTAGCATTCACCTCTATGACAAGACATATATATGTTGTGACCTGTTGTGAATATCTTTGACCTGTAAATAAACTAGAACTTTATATTTGTGACCTGAAATCCAGCATTGTGATCTGAATTTTGTCCTTGTAACCGACATATATGTGCTTTGACATGTATTCATAGCTGTGATATGTACATAAACCAGAATTGATCTATGTGACCTGTACATAAAAAAGATAAAAAAGTGTAGTATATATGATCTGCATCGGCAAGTTTTATTAGTGCATGCATGTCTTTGTGATATGAACTCTATGTACGTACAATACTTTGATTATTTCTAGAACTCTTTGTGCCATTAGTGTCTTGGGAATAGTTTGTAAAACTATTTTGATTTTTTGAATGTTTCGAAATTACTAATTTATAGTAGATAATCATCTTTTTTTAAAAAAATTACTACAAATTATCTCAATTAATTTACAACATCCTAACCATTTTCTCAATTTGAAAATCCTTATTCATAAAGAGTGTGTGTGTGTGTGTATATATATATATAGTAAACTCTTCTCTCTAAAAATCTCCTTCAGCTATCACATATTTTTACAAACTATTCCCAAGACCTACTTATTTTGACATTGAAAATTTTTACTTCTGTATGTTACGTTGAAGTATATCAATTGATTGTGATCCAATTCAAACACTAAATGTAATCTGATTTGTTAATCTAAGCTCCTATTTGACAACCATTAAAAATACGGGTGGTGGGGGTGTGGTTTTCTTTTAAGAAAATGAGTTTTGAAATAGTGATTTTTTTTTCTGAATATGTGGTTCATATATGTAGAAAAAAAAGTTTGAATTTAGGTGCAAAATATTTTATAATGGAAATGTGGTTGAAAATGAGTTTAATAAAAAAAATAAAATAAAAGTTCTGTTTTAGTGGTTGTCAAACATGTGCTAAATTGTGAAATGTTCGAATGTTCATGTCTATATTTCTGCTGACGTAGCTCATTTTTAATTCAATTGTTTTTACAAATTAGAATCCCCAAATCGTTACCCAGGGTTGATAATTGATTTTTTGTTTTTTTTTTTTAATTTGAATTTTCCATCTCCCCTAAAGATAAGCTCCACTACAATCCAGCAATCTGATAAAAAATTCCTAGTAAAAACGGAGGAGGCTAAAAAAGTTTATTGTATATTTATAAAAAAGCCCAACGACCTAAAAGTTTGGGGATAATTAGGCCTATTACCCTCCAAAAATAATAAAGTAGAATAATACCCTAAAATTTCTACTCCAGTGATAAACACGCTCATAACCCACCTTAGACAGAAGTGGAGAAGATGGAAAACCCATCAACGACGCTGGAGATGAGGAGGTAGCGTCATCCAGTGACTCTCCTATCTCGGTGTCGACTTTAATCAAAATGTCGTGTCAATACTTACTCGGATCCTTTTCCACAAACAAATCGCGAAACTGTTGGAAAATACACCGATAA
>CAIGRK010024063.1:0-10107 GCA_903798315.1 Fraxinus greggii | reverse complement strand
ATAGTGTTGTGTTTTGTCTATATTCATATAAAATTTTATGATTTATTTCTAAATTTAGAATTAACATGATATTATTACATGCTTCTGTGTTACACATATTTTACTATGTTGTTTTATTTAACTTATTTATATGATCTTGATTTTGTTAGTTTCATCTTGCTTTTCATGTGATAGTGTGATTTTCATGTGTTTTAGAAAACATGTTGACAAGATATTGAAGTAAATTTTGGGATTTGAGCCATTGGGTAGTTTGTTAAGAGTTTTAGATTTGAATTTGAAATAAATAATTTTATCATTGAATGCCAAAGGGCGAAATAAGTTTAACAAGGAAAGCAAGTTCATACATTCAGTTTGAGTTTTGGGTAGATTAGTTGTGTTTTTAATTTCTTGATTTGTATTTCTGTAGTTTTCTCATAGAATATTAAATTTGGAGTTTGTTAGTTTTTAAATTTTATTGACAATTTTGTAGACAAATTAATTGTATTAAAAGAGTTGCAAAAGTTAAGGAAATTGATTGGTAGTTATTTAGTTGGATTGGGAGCTTTTGGTTCGAGTATAGAACAAGGAGAAGAATCTTCGAAATTACGCTAGCATGTCTCCAAGGTGATGCTCGAGCATCCAAAATAGAATAATTGTTGTTGGCCTGTCATTTGAGCGACGCTCGGCTTGTTCTAGCCTAGCGCTCGAGCGATGGTATTTTTCGTGAAATTATAGTTCGCAATTTTCAAGAGTTCTATCTATTTTTTTCCACCAAAATACCTCATATTATAAATACCCAATGCCCATTACATTTTTTTTTTGGTGTGGTTGATCATTATAATACAACCTCATAACATCATTTGCATGATCCAAGAACATATCTAAACATTGAGATTAATCCTTCGATTCTTTAGAGTAATCAACTATAAGTTTTGGAGAAAACATTGAAATTGCCATCGAAACATCTCCTTCCAAAAGAGAATTCAGAGATTCTGGAGATTCAAGAAGCTTGACCAGGAGCCCAGAAATATTAAAAGTACGATGAGTTCTTGGTTGATCCATAAGAAGATAGACAATTCCAGAAGATTGGAATTCAGTGCGAAGAAACACTGTCCAGCGAGTTTTGGAGATTCTAAAACTAAGGTCAAGAAGTCTAATAGGAATTCTACACTGGATCTTACTGTAAGTTCATATTATCTATAGTGGATACCACTGACTTGGTCCCGTAGTTTTTACCTAATTAGAGATTTTCTCCTTCATTAATTCTTGTGTTGTTTACATTATTGATTTCATACAAACCGGCAATTTAGTATAAAGTAGTTAATTCATGTGAATTGGATCTAGATTAATTAATTATTGTGAATTGTTGCAATATTAATTGACAATATTATTAATTCAGCATTTACAGTATTCATCCACTCTATGTGTTGTTAAGGTCAAATTCATGTAACTGTCAAATGGAATATTTCCTTAATACAACAATAACAATTGATTTGCAAAAATACGCTGGTCTTATATCATTAACTTCGAATTTATGGCAATTGGTTAATAAAAGATGTATACAGTTGTAACTGAATACTACAAAAATGTCGGTTTTAGTGAAATTATATTTTCTATATAATTAAAATTAGAAAATATTAGGAAGACTTGCCTATATTATTTCATTTGACATATATCATGGCCCCTAATTCAATTATCATGTACTAAATATGTAATTGATTAAATTTTAAAAGTTTTAACTTTTGACTCAAAATTTATAACAAATTTATGCGAAATGTATGAATTATATGCACAACGAGTTGGTGCAAATATTAGTTGGACACCTTTTGCACCTATTCTTTTGGCTAATCTTGAAGAAGATGAAACCGAAATACTAAATTTAATTGAAGGCATCAACACATATAAATATGATGCAATAGGTTCTTCTAGTATGTCTACCACATGTAGCAGACATTAGACATAAGTCCAAATTCATTGCCTGCTAAATTACTTGATTACTTTAATCACCATATGATTAGTAATGCAGCAATTAGGAAAAGTTTAGAATAAATAATTGACTTCTAGCGAAAGTACGAACGAACCAGAGGTATCTGCGATTGCAAAAGACCTACTAGCACCTCCGGCTAGCACTGTAATTTCGGAGTCTGCTTTTAATGCAGACAAGAGAGTTCTGTCCGGTGATAGGAACATATTGAAAGAAGATGTTTCAAAATCATTAATTTACGTGAAAAATTAAGAAGACATTCATTTTCGACTACAAGATAAGTATGTCGAAATCGTGTGTCGTTAGGTAAGTGATATTTAATTTAATCATATTAATAAAAATTGTTATTTTATAATACCTATTTCAATTTCTTTTTTTGAAAAAATTTACACGTAACAAGTTGTTCATATGTAATTTTTAACTCTATCTACTCGAAATTTAAGTAATCGTCCAAAAAAGAATTAGTGAGCTAGTGGGCCAAGCTCGGCTCGATCCACGAGCCATGAGCTCGATGGCCAAGCTGAGATTGGCCCTCGAGGAACGAGCTAAGCTCGTGGGTAATAGAGTCGAGCAATTCGGTTCGATCCATTGCCATCCCTACCGATATAGATATTAAAATCCTAATTGATTTTTCACTTGAATTTAGAGGTGTCAATGAGCCGAGCGGCTCGTCGGCTCGACTCGTTAAAACACCAGCCTCGAGCCGCTCGTGCTCGTCAAATGACGAGCCCAAGCCCAGCAGGGTCGGCAAGTCGAGCACGCGAGCGGCTCGTAGAAAATTAAACAAAAATTTTAAAATAAAAGTGAAGATGTAAAAAATAAAAAATAAAATAAAATAAACGAGCGGGCTCGCGACTCGGCTCGTGAGCTCACGAGCTCGTGGGCTGAGCTGAGCTCACTCACGAGCAAACGAGCCACAAGCCCGCTCGGCTCGGGAGCTCGTGGCTCGTGAGGCACGAGCTCACGAGCTGAGCCGAGCTCGTGGGTTTAAGGGCCGAGCCGAGATCACTATTTGAATTGAAGAAAAAATGTTTTAAGTGTTTTAATAGTATTGTCCTCTCTAGCTTTGAGTTACATGCGCTTTTGACATAATATTCATTTTTTTGACTATGCACTTGTTTGGTTCAACAAAAAAGTAGGATAAAATCTAAGTTAAATTCAATAATTATTTTTAAACAAAAATTTCATGGGATCAACACATTTTCAATCATACATTCTATCAATTTTTATAATTTACTAAAAATTGATTTTTATTTAAATCAAGTATAGACTTAAGTGTCATCCAAATTCACAAAATTAAATAGATTGAGATCTCTAAATCTCACTTTTAAATATTGACTCTTAATCAAATGACATAAAACCACATAAAAAGTTTAACAGCCTTGCTTTAGCTTTCTATTTACTTTAATATAACAATGCATTACTTGTTTGAATATTTCTCCAATTATTTGCCAACCTTCGCTGTGAAAATATCATTGAAAACTTAATTAACGTTTGATGGAGGTCCATGTTCTACCGTGAGAAGTTTGCGTTGACCATTTTAGTCCTTCTTTAATTAAACTAAAAATAATAATAATAATAATCTAAATTAAAAATAATTAATTTTAACCATATATTTCATGTGTTTTACAACTTTTATTTTTATTAATTTTTATCATAATTTATTAAAAAATTTTATTTTTTAACAAAATCAATTGAGACTTTAATAAATTATGTGTTCCATTTACCCTTGTTTGAAAATAATTGCAATAGCTTTTATTCGAGCAATTATTTGCCTATTGAATTATTGCACAATAGTAAAGAGACTAGAAAGTGGTTTGTAGTTTTTTAATAATTGCTTGTCACATCCTTTGATTAGAAAGGAGAATAAAAAAAAAGTACTTTTTGTAATTTCTTAATATTTTCTTGGAAATATTCATTCCAAAATTAATTCAATTGATGACGGATTTGACCAGTTTCCTATTAACTTTGGATCGATGTTAATTTTTAGAAATTCTAGGATATATTCGTCACGATGGATCAAATTCTCTTTCTCGTAATTTAAAAAATCAAGATTTTCATATGGTCGAAATATTAAGAACACAATCGATTAAGCATGCACGACACCTGAAAACTAGAAGACCGATAAGTAGTTAGGGGATCAATTGGTGGGCAGAAAAAAAGGTTGCATTCTAATACCCGAAACTTTACATAATATGATACGTGACTCATTTGTAAATATTACCAGTTTTGTGTTAATTTACAATTTTTCAGGGACTTAAATACAAATATTAGGAAAAATGTTTGACAAAGAAAATGACAATCTTCAATTTTTCAAGGATGTAAGTACAAACAATATGAATTAATACATTTGACTGGGAAAATGATGAACTACTTATAACTAGTGAAAAATTAGTTGCTTATAAGCTGATTTGGGATTATCTGAAGTTTCCAATAAGTACGGAATAAAATTGCAATTTTAAAAAGTTTAAAACATGCATGATTTGGACTTTTGACAGTTGCAATTTAGTCCTGATTTAGAACTCTCTATTTTCGAGGATTTAAACATAATCATTTTGAATATTATCATTAATTCCTTATAAGCTGTTATGGATTTTATTTGAAGTCTCGAAGATGTTGCAGGGGGAGTATGAGGCTTTTATGTTGGACTTCTCGTCGGGACTAAAAAATAAATAAAAATACAAAACCCCTGTTCCATAGCCCCCCTTTTTTTCCTGGAAAGTGAGTTTTTGAATTGTAGAATTTTAGAGAATATGCGGTTAAAAAATAGAATTTTTTTTTAATTTACGTAAATGATATTTTACTGTGAAAATGTCTCATGGTTCTACAGGTCTGGTGCAACCTCTTTAAAGTTAGTACAAAATCTACGATCGGATTTTAATATTGCTCCTAATGCAGTCATGTTTCTTGATATTGTAACTTTATTACAAGATTTTGGTCGTGATTCATGCCATTTTATTTCATAATTTGGAAAATGAGGTGGCCCACATTAGATGGTAATGGTCTTTGTTTATGTCGCCTATAGTTTTGTGGTGATTTGTACGAATGATATCTAGTCTCGTACTTCAAAATAAAAAGGAGGATATGAATTATGACAATAACAAACTTGTAAAATCCATCTTGATTATCATACAACTAAAATTATTGTTACTCGTAAAAAAAAAAACATCAGTTATTGTCATTTTTTGCGTAGTTTTGCACGTGAGAACCTTTTTCCCTTACCGTTTTGTGGTGTTTTTTATGAATGATATTCTTCCCGTACTTAAATAAATAAATATAAAATACATCTTGATTATCTTTGTTGCTGCTCATAAAAAAATCTTTAGCCATTGTCATTCTTTTGAAATATTGGCATGTGGGACCATTTCCCATAGAATTTTGTGGTGATTTGTATGAATGATATCTAGTCCCGTACTTAAAATAAAATAAAATAAAATAAAGATATGAATAATAACAAACTTGTAATATCCATCTTGATTATAGTAAAACTAAAATTGTTAGTCATTGTCATTCTTTTGTAATTTTGGCATGTGAGCACCTTTTTTCCCTGCCTTCAAAAATCTTCTGAAAATTCGTGCACCTCAAAAGTCAAAAAGTTTACACCTCCTTTAGCTCTGTTCCTTTGATTCTCGACACATCTTTCATTATTGGCAAGTGAAAATATTTTTATGGAAGACGAATGATTTGAAGATCGTTTGGTATAATTTTTGAAAAATTAAAATAAAATTTTAAGATTTAAAAGTTACTTTTGTTCTTATTTGATTAAGTTTATTAAAATACTTCTTCTAATTATAAGAGCTTTTAGAGGAACTCGATTCAATGCGACTCTTTGAAAATAGAAAATTCTGTTAAAAATTGGTTTTCAAATACTAATTAAATAGTTTTCCCAAAGAACTCTTTTCTAAGGTATCAAATCAAAAGCGCTTCCAAATGGGTCTTTAATGGTTGGAGATTTTATTGTACATTGATTTGACATCAATTAAATTAAAACAATTTTTTTCTGAAACTCATTTTCAGTTGTATATTCATACAATAAAATCTTGCAAAAAAATCCAAAATATTTTCCTACTTTAAACTACACATTCTCTAAAAAATCACTATTTCAAAACTTATTTTTTCGAAAAAATACTCATTAAAATGAATGTCAAATAGGGGCTTAAGAGAAAATACAGTTTGTACAAGTTGGATGGAAATGAGCGAATTCAGACGAATGATGGAAACTGGGGACCAAAACATTCAACTTTGAAGTTTAAGAAGATGCCTCGCAATAGAGGGACACAAAATGAACTAACAATTGAAGAGAATGACCAAAACGCACAAATTCAAAGATTTATGACCATTACGATCGAAACCATCTAAATCAATGCGATCGCTTGAAAGAAGAAATTTGAGGCAGTACTAAAGACTAACGAATAGCAAACCATGCGATCGCACTAAAATGCCCTATGTGATCACATGGGTATAGTGGGGGCACAAATTTCCAAATTTTTGGGTTTCCTAATTTGACTCAAATTATATATATTAATTATCTTTGGACTCATTTTTAGATATGTTTTTTTACTCTTATAAATATTTTTTGCCTTTACTTTTGTGAGACACACAATTTGAGAGAGAAAAACACATCAATTCAAGATCAAAGAGCAAAAATCAAATGTTTTCAAGATTTTAGGCCCAGAGAAGAAGATTCTTAATGCAGGATCATATTTTTTTTCTCCGTGCTTTCAAAACCCATTGATGAACTCTAATTTTTTAATTTTTTTTTCTTTCATTAGCAACGATGTAATTTATGTGCGATCATTTATTTCAATTTTCAAGATTCTTGTAATTTACTTCTTCATGTGTTGATTTTATTTATGATTTTTAATGCTTAGGATTAGCTGTCCACTAATTCAGCTCGTGAATTTAAAAAGAACCGAATGGTAAATTATATATCTAGAGCTTAAATGTATTTTGTTAAGAATATTCAAATTTACATAGAGATATAGTGAAATAACTAATCTAAATAGGATTATTTTAAACTCGAGAAAGGTAAATTGATTAATTAAGAAGAATTTGACTAAATACTACAATAGTAATAGACCTTGATATTTGAATTAAAGGTGATCACTAGATGAAATCATAAGTTCTACTTTAAAACTCTAATTTGAGTAAATTGTGTGCTTTTAGATAAATTTAGTATAATTAGATAATTTTAGTAAACAATCAAACACTGTTCTCTACTTTCATCAATTAAAAGTTAGAAATAGTATGTAAGGATTGCATAAAAAGTTTGTGTTAGAATGATTATTCGTACGCATATGTATACTATATTACTTGTTTAGGATATCGTATACTTGGATACAAAATACACAAGTTTTTTGTCTCATTACCGAGAACTATTTGAATTCGTTTTATGTTTGACTTTTATTTGATTAAGTTGATTAACTTTACTTCGTTTTTTCTTATACTTGAAAAAGGCGTATGTTGTATCCTCCATTCAAAAGACGACAATCTTAAACCGTATAACCCAAAAATAAGATGTACCTTTAGAAGAAGACTCAAAAAACATTAACAAAAATAGAAAATTCAAATGGCAGACAATCCATTAGATTTTCCACAAGAAGTCGCTAAGATAGCTGCATTCCGAAACTAGTAATGGGAACTGGTGGAAATTGATGAGAGAGACTTACCTTGTTTGGGGCGTGTTCGGGAGGGATTAAAATCAGATTAAAATTGAAAAAACTAGCCGTTATTGTTGACTTTTATGAGATGAGGAGAATCCACAACGGCCATATTTTCAATTTTAATTGACTTTTAATCTGTACCGAACAGGGCCTTGTATTAGAGTTCGGAAATCCTGGGGCTCACTCTAAATCACTGATGGAAGCTTGCAAGGAACGCTAATTGTCCTAAAGAAGAGTTAAAAAAGCCATTCCAACTATGTGACGTCACATCACCTCACCGAGGTCAACACGTGACAAATATGACGTAAGCACCTCATTGTCAACCAGTTAGAAATTAGCAATGATATCCTAAGGAGCAGGCAATCATGATCTAAGTCTCAACTATGTCCTAGGCAGAATAATGACTTGGGAAGCCGACCTCAAACCATAGCCACTTAAAATCCTCAATTCATGGTAGTAGCATGTACCTCAAAGAGAAGCACTGAGTTTATATGACATGGGATGGCCAAATGGCTTGTTGATATCCATAAATGGGGCACATGTTTCCCTCCGAAGGCGCGTTCAACGCATTCCTCCAATACACTACAAATTTCAACAAATACAATCCACCATTTATTTATTTTTTAATAAATTCTAGCTAACATTCTAGAATAATCCCATTAACTTGGTCTAAATTGCCACATCATTTTTAGTAATAACAGTATGACATTGGAGGAAAGGCAAAAAAAAGGCCACATCTTCTAAACTTCCTAAAAAATCCAGTGAACTCAAATGAGCAGAACCATGCATTGTAGCTCAGCCTTAAGAAAACATTCATATACTAATCCTAGTGATACAAATTTTCCAAGAAATCCACTAGGGAGAACAGTTTTGCTGAGTTTAGAGATCCCCAGCTAATCACTATGAGGAAAGCTATAGAATGCCTCATGAATATTGTGTAAAGGATAGATCAGAAACAAGCCACTACAGCACCAATGGCCGAACAAATGTAGATTTCCCATGAGAGAAAAAAGAGGGTGACCTCCTATTTGAAGGAGCTTATGTTTTTCTAAAGAAGAAGCTTCAAAGACTACGACGGACAAGGCAAGGAGCCTTCCACCTCAAGAACAAAAACGCCCTAGAAGAGCTGAGAGTGTTTTGGACAGGCTTGGCACACGACATTTACTTTCAACAAGAAGAAAAGAAACATAACTCCGTTCAAAAGAAGACCATTAAAGAAAGAATGTTTCGCCAATCGTCATGCCCTTTTTGTTGAAGATGTACTGGTTGAACCCCTCCAAGATAAGATAAAAACCCCAGCTCACCGGATATGATGGAGGAGGAGACCCCGTTAGTCACCTCGACAATTACACTCCATGGATAGAGCTGCAAGTGACCAACAATGCTATAATGTACAGAGCTTTTTCTTTAACTTTGGGAAACAAAACCCAGAGCTGGTTTAGAAAGCTACCCAAAGGTCGATCGAAACTTGGACCAACCTAGCTACGACCTTCTTAGCCCAGTTTATAGGATTCGAAGTTAGGACCATGCCCAAAGAATGATTACTTATCATAAAAAAAGGATGAAGTTAGTTACTAAATAGCTAACTCAACAGTTTCAACAAGCAAATTATGGAAGTGGAGAAAATTACAGACGATGTTGCCCTCACAGCTACCTTGTCAGGACGGAGACCAAGAACGAGGTTATGGTAGTATGTACACGAAGACAGGCCCGAAACTTTTCATGAGTTTTTAAACCAAGCAGAAAAGTACATAGGGACAGACGAGGCAGCTTCAAATTAGGAAAACGAAAAGATGGAGCTCGATAGTAGGTCTCGTCCAAAAGATAAGAAGCTAGACAGAAGACATGCCATAAAAGATGAAGGAAAGAAGGGAGGTTGAGCGACCTCGCCCATATCCAGAACGATTTTAGGAACATTATCCCCTTAACACAACCTTGGAGGTAGTCTTTATATAAGTAGGGGATGAAGAAGTTTTCAGCAGACCTCCTCCCATAAAAAGGATTTAATAGGTCCTAATCAAAATAGGTACTGCCGATACTACAAATTGGCAAAATACAACATGAATGAATACCAATACCTCAAAGAACAAGTGGAAACCCCAATCATTAGACGTCAGCTCTGAGAATTCGTGGCCAAACCTAGGGAAACAACTCAAATGCCTCTTACATAGCCATCTCCTCCGTACCCGATGGTAAAATCTACACATTCTAGGACTAAGATTAGAATACCGGTGGGTGGAAACCAAAGTGCAGAAAGATCTCGAAGGGAACGTCACAAACAGGCTAGAGAAGCTTGAGTCTGACATAATTTCAAGGTAAGACAACACATAATCACTAGTGAACCAATTAAAGTACAAGTTAGAACAGCCACTGCGATCTCAACTAATAGAGTTCACCCCCTTAGAACCTAGATGTATTCACTTTAAGTCATAAAGAAATGGAAGGGACAACTCCAAAGGCGACAACCATAAGCTCAATGTC
>CAIGRK010023985.1:0-16317 GCA_903798315.1 Fraxinus greggii | reverse complement strand
CGTTTTTGACGATAAAACGCAGCACGTGGAAGTCATACAATCGGGGCCTAAACTATTATTATTATTATTTTTTTTTTTCAAGTCGTGAATCCAATGCTGCCATCAAAGTTTCCACGAAAGACGCTCAAGTAATTGGAGATGCCTTCTAGTAAAATGACGAGAAGTGAAGAATATAGTGTGAGGGTTTCTAAAATGTGTTCTTGCAACTATAGCAAAATCAAGGGTCTTCTTGTTTGAATAGTATTGTTGTTTTATTTTAAAATTTTCTTAAATATACCGTCGTGTCTTGATAGGTATTATTCTCTGATGCGGGAAGAAGATTTCGTGAAAAAGTTTGTGTCTACTTTTAGTGAAAATAGTCCAACGAACAAAACTAAGAGATTGCGACCTTCTTGTATCGAATTCCATAATTTGGGCATCAAAAAATGTCTGCACGCGCGCGTTTTCCCTTTTTTTTTTTTATTTAATTTAAGATTATAAACCTCTGGCCAAATGGTTATAGGTTACGTTCATACTTCGTATAGTTGATGATGTAAATCTTTTAATTTTTCTCAAGGCGTGACAGGCTAAGAAATTCATAATGTGTCGGCAACTATAAAACATCAATGATCAGGACTTCAATTCATTTGCTGCTACTTAACTAATTCTTATTTGAAACTTGGTCGGCAACCAACTGGTGGCGGAATCTAAGTTGATTAATATAAATACAAAGATGATCTATATTTTTAAATGGATATTTAATGGACAAATGTTACGTCCAATCGCACAAATTCAATAAACATCTATGATCTAACAACCCTCAATTTTATACAATTTAAATCATACTAAACCAAATAAATGTTCCATCAAGAATGAGTAATCAAAATATTTTTTATTCTTCATTCGAGTTATAGCGAAATGTGTATCTGATTAAATTCAGGAATTGTAGACGTTCCCGAACATTTTGACGTGCAAACTTAGTAATTTCAATGCAATTTTATGATACGACTAATACATTAACGTTTCGAAAAGTTATTGAAATAGATAAAAACTTGAGTGAAAGTTAAGTAACAACCACGAGACAAAAAAATTAGTTTTTACTTAAATTATGTTTTTATTTTTCTAAAATATTACTATAAACGTGTTTTGGTGTGATCACGAGAACGTTATTTCAAACGAAACTAACACGAATTATCGAGCAATTATTAAGAGGCGTGGTTCACAATAATAGATACATGAATATTGACAAGTGAAACAAACAAGACAAAAATTATAGTAATTTATCAATGAAACATGTCACAATGCTTTTTCTTTAATCTCTTCTAATTACTGGGGTTTGTCTGTACCTAACACTTCAAGTATAATGATTTGGTCGGATTATGAAGAAATTGAGAAGGCAATACTATGATTAGAATAAATTAATTGTTGAACATGATACTAAGATGTTTGATTAAATGGGAACATAGGCAACAATTACTTTTCACTTTGTAAACCTTTTAGGGCGCGTTTAAATGTCAGTATTTTTTCACCTAATTTCCTATTTTTGTACTGTTTGATTAACAATTATTTCCACGAAAAATGTTTTCCTACTTTTTGATCACGTGATCATATTTTCCTTGAAAACAAGGAAATTATTTTCTTTAGGGAGATATGATTTTTATTTTCCAGTTAATTTACTCTCTCTTTTTTTTGCTCATCTATTCCTCCTCTCCTCTATCCACTAATAAAAAATTGACAAGTATAATATTTTTTAGGTTGAAAATTAAATCAATCAAACTCATTTAATTAATAATTTCCATATATATAATTTCTAGACAATTGAATTGTATAGAATTTATTTTATTTTCTATACAAATTCCATTTTCACAATCAAACACACCCTTATTGAAAAAACCTACACAAAGTTGGATTAGACTTAACGACAAGTTCAATGATCTTTTCAACCTTTCTTTGAGTTCACCAAGAATGCATTGCAATTGCCAGCTCATCATACTTTAATTGATCGCTCGTTGAAGACTAAATTCAAATGAATATATATGTATCAAAATGGTGGGTTCGAATTGAAAAATATACGAAAATGTAAAAAAAAGGTGGGGGGTGGGAATTATCTATTGAGGGTCATCGAAATTAAAGGAATGCAAGAAATTTAAGGAATTGCGAAAATTAATTGCAAAAATATTGTATATTATGCTGTAAAAACTTGTACAATGGGTATAAAAAACTAAATTTTAGTGACTTTAGTATTGAGAGTATAGACAATAATTTTTTACAATTTGAATGGAGTAATTACTGTAATTACTAAGTGAATTATGTAAACACGAAAAAAGGAAAGAAAAGTGAGAAGCATGTTTAAAAGTCCTGATCAAGTAATTATAGAAACCCGGTAATAGGTTAGGTCAATGACAGACGCAAACATTTTTAATTAGAGTGCACAATCAAACTTTTAAAAAAGTTATTGACAGTTTGTCAATCACAATGTTGAAGTCGGCCGTTAGTTGAGTCCTTACTGCTATATAAAATCAAGTTGATTATTCGAAAATTGTGTTACCATTGCAACTTGAAAGGAGTAAAAAACTACAGTCCAATTCCATGTAAAATTTCCTAATAAAATGATGTAAATTATATTGAGAAATGTCGTGCAAAAATAATAAATATTAATAAAATAATTAAATTATTTTAAATAAAATACGAGTTAGACGTTTCTTTTTAAGACGTTCGTTTGACGCACGTCTAACTATTTTCGATATTCGTTTGGACTGTTTAATATGTCTACAATGTGGTTCTTAAAACGGGTTTCGAGAAGACGTAAGCGATGTATGGATTCTGCTAGCGTATGATAGTCGAATTTTTTTTAAAATTAGCACGTTATCAAAATTTTTGAAATATTAGTTTAAAACAGCCCACTTTAACGGCCTATAACATTTGCTACGATTGTTCGTTTTACTCGTCGTTAACAATGTGAACAACTAGGTTGTGAGTACTTTGAAATGGTATTAAGATTGCAATATTTTGATTTCCTTTGACATCCCGTAATGCTCTTGCAAATTGAGACAAAATGTAAAAAATAAAATAAAATTTGGAGACCCACCAAGCCCCACCGTCCGTCCGCCAGTGCGTTAGGCATCGTTAAAAATGAAACCAATTAGAAGAAGAATAAAAAAATTATACGACAAACGTGATATTAATTTGTCCTCCCTAGACATTAAAATGTGACATTGTGTACATTGCAAACCACTAAAATTAAAAGATAACAAGGCCAAAATGGGTTGTCTATCATAAATAATTGCTAGACAAGGAGAAAAAGCTAAAACGACATATATGGCATTTAGTCGCAAATTTAATTGACTTTAGATTTCTTTGTCGGTGATTGTATTCTCATATTTTTGATCTTAGCATTACTTTAAAATTGCATTAAACTAAATTTTTTGTACATTATCAATTTATGTAATTTTTCTGTCACATTCTTAACATCAACCTTACATTAATTAACATATATAATCCCTAATAACGATCTCTGTCCAAAATGTTAATACTNTCTATCATAAATAATTGCTAGACAAGGAGAAAAAGCTAAAACGACATATATGGCATTTAGTCGCAAATTTAATTGACTTTAGATTTCTTTGTCGGTGATTGTATTCTCATATTTTTGATCTTAGCATTACTTTAAAATTGCATTAAACTCAATTTTTTGTACATTATCATATTTATGTAATTTTTTCGGTCACATTCTTAACATCAACCTTACATTAATTAACATACATAATCCCTAATAACGATCTCTGTCCAAAATGTTAATACTAATCACATAAAAAGACATATTCACTCATCATATGTTGAACGAGAAATTTACTTAAAAATCATTAAAAACACTAATAGAACCGATTGATTTCCCAAATTTTCTTGGTTTTGTAAAACATGGTCGCGTATGCATACACAAATTAGATATACGCAAAACTAAAATACTTGTTGCTATACCAATGTTTACTATATAATGTAATTTATCAATTTGTTAATAAAAGCTATGCTCGAAACTTGATCAAGACAAACCCGAGCAAAGATACTCCGATTCGAAATAATAAGCATGAGTCAATCATCAACAAGTAATGAGCTCATGTAACGATGAGGCTAGCCAATTGTCAATGCTAAACAAAAACTCGAGTTAAACAATGCAACAAGACACCTATTTGGTTCCTTTTTCCTTTTTAATTGCCCAATCATTACGTGACACGTATCTCCCTTATTTTTAACCTGGTCATCAACCTCATTTTTGTAGCACAACTCTAAATTTTAAGTCCGCCCTTGAATTTAATGTTGAAGACCAAAGTAAAAAATGAGGGTAGTTAAAAAATTATAAAATTGAATAATACATTAACTGTCGCAGAAAAAGTAGAAGCTAAGATTCTATTAGAAAGAAAAAGTTGCACGACAAATGTGACATTGATTTGTCCCGATTAGACGTTAAAATGCGACATTGAGTACATTGTGAATCAATAAATGTAAAGATAATAAGGCCAAAATAGGTTGCCTATCATATGATAATTGCTTGACAAGGAGAAAAGGTTGCATTTAGTCACAATCCTAATTGCCTTTCGTAGTGTTTACTCATGTTCTAAAGTTGTTTGACTTGACTTGACATTATCATTATTTTATTTGATATTTTTAAATTTATTTAAAATAATTATTAGTTTTATATAAACTGAAATCTATATTAGTTAGTTTACCTAAAAAATTTTGAATCTTTTCCTTGTGTTGTTAAAAATAAGATTTAAATGTATAATGAAAAAAGTCATCAACTTTAATTTCGTCGTTACCATTTGAAAAATTGTGAAAAAAATTAACTTCACAGACACAATTTGCGTTCTATGGCATTAATCGGGTTTTCCTTTTCTGGTCGACTCAGATTTCATGAGAATAAAGAGTGTAATAACTCATTGTACACGTATTTTTGTGATATTTTGAGAAATGGAAAATAAAGTCGTTGTTGAACTTATTTTAGGACAACCACAGTCTTCAATTTTGACCAAGACAGATGAACCGATTGATGCTTTGAACAAGTGTTTTTGTCATTAGTCATTGCACGTTTGAGACTTCTCAAATTATTATTTTAATAACTAATTAAATATTTTGTGACACTAGTATTCCTCTACTTGGCAAGACAAGTAGTGAGTCAATGACTCAATAAAAGACTAACCAAAACAAAGACTTTTATTTTGTGTTTGACACTTTGAATTCAATTGGCACTCAATTCCATCTTATTGGCACGCATATATTGAATTGAGGTCATATATTGAATTGAGGTCCACGTGGTACAGTTCAATTCTATTCGGATTTCACACGTGAAATTGAATAGGTCGTATTAGAACAAAAATGTCTACCTTTTCTTGGCAATACTATATGTCCACATTCATACAAAACATCAAAGCACAATCTTCCTTTTTTTGTTCTACTATTGCAGATTATTGTTTAATCGATATCTAACATAAATAAAATTTGATCAAGGTTTCCTATCATAATCATTCAAAGTTTTAATATAACATTTTATAATTTGTGTAGATATACAAATTTTAAAGGGAGCCACTATTTATATTCAGCATTATTATATGTCTATCATACTCTGTATCTATTCATATTAAAATTTTAATAAAACTATATTTTCATTCACGTCATGTTCCAATATTGTTCTTATAAAATTTATTTATTTAAACACTATTTATCCAAGCCATTTTTATATAACTATATTTCCACATCATTTTTATATATCCATCACATCATAATTCCTTCGTAATCATTTCATATTTTCAACAATTCCCAGCAATACGTACTGCCAATTTTATTTACTTGTTTTGATAATCCCAGCAGATTAATCACAATTGTTCTGAATTCAAGAAAATCATGATAAAAAAAAAAAAACATAAACCCAACCAAAAACTCAAATTCTTATTTTGATAATCCTAGCAAAAAACGATAGCCAACAATGTTTTCAATTCAAGAAAATCAAGGAAAAAAAATAGTCCCAACAAAAAACTCAAATAATTCGGAATGAATTTTGTTCTACTGATATCACTTGAATTCAAAAGGCACATTATCAAATAATTCAAATACGAATCAGGAATCCTTCACATATTAAATTAATCCGACCCACAATAAAAGGTAATCCTTACTTTTTCAAGTTCTTCTTCATACATTGCCACGTCTGTATGAATTTGATCTAACAGTGTCTCTTCCATTGTTATTTTGATTTCAATTGAAGATGACATTTTATGAATATTAGGATTTTGGTTAAAAATATATTCTAAAAGTATAAAAATGTCCAAAATAAATATTAGTAGATGAATTTAGAGTAACATAATTTTGATTAATTTTATATATCTCTCTTTAAATAAATTTAAAAAATTTAAAAATATAATATAATATTAAAAGTGGACCAATTTTAAAAAGTATTCTTGAGAAATTAAGTTACAGTCAAAATATTCACAATCGTCTTAAATGATCCTATTACTTCGCTCTTGTTTGGCAGGAATTAAAATCAAATTTTTAGTAAATTTTGATAAAATTTGATGAAATGTGTAGTTGAAAAGTTGTGAACCCATAAAATATGATATTAAAATGATTGTTAACTTTGATATAGATTAAAATCTGAATTTCAATCGGTATCAAACATGAGCGTAATAAATGTGAATTATATTTTAATTTCATCAATTCCGAGTAATTCTCCAGATGTGTTGTGCTTTTCTTACATAAAACTCTTTATTTTTATGCTACAATAAAATATTCAACATATAAATTCAAATTTTTTTTACTATTTAATCATATCAAAGATCACTATTCAAAACATTACTAAAAATTGTCTTTATAATAACCATCAAACAAAGGCTTAAATGCTAGAATAATGCTCCTTGGACATGCTCAATAAGAGGAAAGAAGGGATTGAGTGACGTGTGTGAGTG
The DNA here is from genome assembly GCA_903798315.1 of Fraxinus greggii. NCBI lineage: Eukaryota > Viridiplantae > Streptophyta > Magnoliopsida > Lamiales > Oleaceae > Fraxinus > Fraxinus greggii. The sequence continues at coordinate 9,388 of CAIGRK010023985.1, read as the reverse complement.
TATTTTTTTTTTCCAAACTATCCAATTATGTGTCGACACGCGTCCCCCTATTTTTGAACCTGTTTTTTAGCATGTTTGTGTAACATAATTGTAAATGCTAATGAAACTAAAAGTTATGTTTGGTAGTTGGGAGAGTTAAGAATTAATGAAAAGGACGAAGTGAAAATTGAAGGGAAAAGTAAAAATATACTCCATCTATCCTATATGTTTACTTTTCTTATTTTCTTGTTCAAATTATATAGTGTTTTTTTTATTAAGAATATTTTGTTTTGTTTGTTTAATAGTATACTTTTACTTTTTCACTACTTACAATAATAATTTACTATTAGTTATTGATAATTAAGTGAGGGTAAATTAAATAAAATTTTGGCAAAAATTACTTTTTTAATAATATTAAATAAAATTTTTTAATTCGTGTGTAAAATAAAATAAATTATATAAATGGGATGGGGGTGTAATACTGTTATTAGGTAAAATGGAGTGGAAAAGGAAATAGAGTGTACTGTTACGTACTAAGCGACCAGACCCACGTAAGAAAATCTGCTATTCTCGAAATCTCGTTTCTCGATCCATCAATTCACGGTCATCAAGGAATTTTATGCTTGTTCCATTTCAATTTCTCCTTTTACCTTCCGAATTTAACCTCGTTTCCCTTTATAAATTTAATATTTTTTAATGGTCACTCCACTCCATTGCTTCCTCTCCAGAGGGGAAGATCGCCAAAAGGGAACCCTGCCATTTCATTCTTCAATCTCGTAATCTCAAATCAAACCACGCGACAAAAATATAATATTTTCTTTCAATTTATTATTTTAATTTGAAACCTGAGGTTTTGCTTATCTTTTGTTGATATTCTTTATCGTATTCTATTCGTCGCTTGAAATTTAATCAATTTTGCATCTCGAGAGCCCGCAATGTCGTTATCTTGATAATGGGTTTACCATTTTTTGCGCTAAATTCACTTGGGAGTTTGTCCAATTCTGGTTATAGATTGTTCAAGGAAAATAATATTTGCTTTCTATTGTATTATATGAGAGACCATGTTCAATGTTTGTGGATTGGGATCCATGTCGGAACTTCTATTGTTTATGTTCTAACTGGAATACTAGATTTTTTAATTATATATTGTTTTACTTCAACCTTGGTTCTTGGGCTTATGTTTTGTGTAGTCTACTATTTATTTCTTGATCTTACACCTGTTGTCTTTTTATATGAAGGGTTTATATTGGAAGGGATAACCACTTCAGCGTTGCCTAGTGCTTAGAGTTTTGGTTTCTTGACGTGGGGTTTCAGTTTTTTTTTATGGGTTGAACCCAAGAAATCATGGATAGCTTAAGTGACGAGGATAAAGAATTTCGATTCTTTGATGCACCGGAGCACATCGCATCAGCTTCCGAGTCTGATTCTGATAATGCTGGAGCTAATAATTGTGAATATGACTTGTGGATAGGGAGTCCTCGAAGTGTGAGGGAGCGTCGTAGGAAATTCATTAGATGGATGGAATTGAGCTTAGATAGGTTAGAAGGGAATAATTCCTTTGATGTACATGATAATGGTAGATGCGGCGTGTTTAGAGGAAATATTGATAGAATACTGGAAAGTAGTGAGACTGTTCTAAGAACTTCAATTTTTGAAGATGAATTTTCTTCTATCCATTCTTGTATACCTAGTTGGTCCACTGATATTTTGAATTTAGTAAGAGAAGTGACTCCTAGTGAAAATTTTATTTGTAGAAACGGGAATTTGAACGATGGACGCGAGTGTAATGTTGATGATCTGGTGGTGGATCGCAAGCAGAGAGCTGTTCCAATTGCAGGGTTGGACCAAGTGTTGATATCCAAAGAGTTTGAGAACATTACTCGACTGTCTCCTTCAGTTCAGCAACCTGGGGAGACAGAATTTGAGATTAATGGAAATATTTTGAAAATAATGAATAAAGTAAAAGTTCGCTGGTTGAGTAGATTTCGTTCCTTCATGTGCATAACAAGTGGGAATGGGAGAGCTGATAATTCTAGATCCAATTGCTCCAGACGAGTTCGGGGGACCAAGGTTCAGAGAGTTAGGGTTCGCCGTAAACGGAAAATGTTGAAAGAACTCTCAGCACTCTTCATCGGACAAGATATTGAGGCCCATGACGGGTCAATCCTTACTATGAAATTTAGTCTAGACGGACAATACCTGGCTAGTGCTGGTGAAGATAAGATCGTGCAAATTTGGCAAGTGGTGGAAGATGAGAGATCAAATGATATTGATATTTCGGATGTAGATCAATCTTGTATATACTTTTCAGTGAACCATCTTTCTGAATTGGCACCTCTCATGAAGGAAAAATATAAAACTAACAAACTGAAGAGTTTAAGGAAACCAAAAGATTCGGCATGTATCATCTTTCCTCCAAAGGTTTTCCAGATTTTGGAGAAGCCACTGCATGTGTTTGTAGGTCACAGAGGAGACATTGTGGATCTTTCTTGGTCGAATACTAATGTAGGTTTCCTATGGGCAAACAAGTAGGTTTTTCTTTTGAAATTGCCTGGACATGAATGATATTCTATATTACTCCATTTTCTTGCAGTGTCTGCTTTCTTCATCAATTGATAAAACTGTTCGTTTGTGGCGGGTTGGATGTGAGCAGTGTCTCAAGGTCTTTCGACATAGTGATTATGGTGCGTAACCTGGTGCATATAGTTATGTGATGATATTTGGCTTGTGAAAAAAACTTTAAATTTGGTTTTGACATACCGATTCCTTTTGCTAAAATTAAATTTGATTGTATTCAGTGACCTGCATTCAGTTTAACCCCGTGAATGATGATTACTTCATCAGTGGTTCAATCGACGGAAAGGTTCGGATTTGGACAGTCAGTGGTTGTCAAGTTGTCAACTGGATTGAAATAAGAGAAATAGTTACAGCTGTTTCCTATAGGCCTGATGGGCAGGTCTGTTGATTGTTAATCCATTTACAGATAATGGTACAGTACCAGATAGGTTTGAAGTCGACAATGGATAAGATTTTGAGTTCTCTATTTCTTTTTTCCTCTGTAATGCTGTCTAGTCATCTCCAATCCTCTTTATCGAACAAGCAAACAATATTTTATTGGAATCGCGGCTTCAAAAATATAAGATGTACTAATGGAATAATTCTCTCTTTCTGTTGTTTAGGGTGGTATTATTGGCTCTATTACAGGCATGTGTCATTTTTTTAAAATATCAGGTAATATGTAGAGATTTATGGATTAATTTCTGTTTTTTCTTAAAATAGTGGTCAATTGCTCTTGTGATGCTGTATGACTTCACATCTTATTTATCCCGACGTAATACTTCTTAAGTTTTGATTTGTATGTTAAGTCCAGATGACTCTCTTACTATTATGCCATAATTTATCATTGAAACTGAAACTCACTTGTAGGGACTACGCATTGTTTACTACCTTTTTCTTTTCTCTTTTATAAGATAATAGTAATCACTTCCAACTGGAAGGGCAGATGTGCTTAAGCAGTAAAAAGAAATCAGCCTGCAAAAGGATAACTGGATTCCAGGTTATCATCAGTTGCCTATCACCCTTCATTTTAATTAGAAGATAAAAGTATAGAGAGAGCAAGATCACTTAAAGAAATAGAACCTTTATTTCGATTCTAATCTGATGTTCCACAAATGCAGTTTATCCCACAGGACCGGAGCAAAGTGTTGGTCACATGTGCTGATTCACAAATTAAAATTCTTAGTGGGATGAATGTGATTGGAAGATACAAAGGTATGCAACTAGTGCTTTTCTCAGCGGTGGATTTCCTAGACGAATAATATGATTTGGGCTCTTGTTGAATATTTTATTAGTCCTCCCTTATCTTTCCAATTTTTTCTAGATTAATACCCTCTCTCTGTCTATATGCCTAGGTGGTGCTGGGAACCACATTTCTGCTTCATTGACATCAAATGGAAAGCACGTTGTTTCTGTGTCTGATGATTCTAATGTTTACATATGGAACTACAATAGTGCACCATGTTCTCCCTCGCAACCCATTAGATCATTTGAATGTTTCTCGTCCGATGCTTCTGTGGCAATACCTTGGTCTGGCTTAAAGATGGGGAACTTGGAGGATGGATTCAAATCGAGCAAATTCGAGGAGAGTTTAACTAAGTTATCGACTCATTTTTCTTTGGGCCAAGAGTTTATTTTGGACTTCAGCCCCAAGGGATCTGCAACTTGGCCTGAGGAAAAGCTACCCATGTCTAGTCCCCGGACTGGGCTGTATCAAATGTGTAAATATCACTACAAACTTTTCAAGGCTTCTTGCCAGAGTTCATCCACTTCGCATGCGTGGGGTCTAGTTATTGTTACCGCGGGATGGGATGGACGGATTAGATCGTTCCACAATTATGGTTTACCAACACCCTATTAACACGAGGCTGCAGGATCATTGAGATATTGGATATGATCGATTTTCATGGTCACCTGTTTTAAGTGATCCGTCAAATTTGGTTGTGCAGCAAGTTCGTTGCACATAAAGTTGATTTTGGAAGTACTGAAGTCGTTTACCCGAGCCAAACCATCGACATTGCTGTATCACTGTCGAGGACTAATCATTCGGTGGGTGTTTTCCAGTTTTGCAGATCCATAAGTTTGTAATCAAGCAGCTAATTAGGTACACTATCTGCAATTGGTTACTTAGCTTAATTCAACAATTCCTCGATTTGTTTATTCACTAAGTCTCTATCTGTTGGCCCAGAAACGTAAATGATTCCCGCGCGAAGAGAGGCCAATATGAGATGCACGTATGTATAATGAAAGTTTCTTCAGATCCTCGTAATAACATCTTTCACTTGGTCATCAGTCATCACAGTGGAACCGAGGAGTTCCAGGCAAGTGTTTTGAGAAAATGGTGAGGAACGTTGTCCAGTAGTTTGTTGGCTGGTCTGAATAATTTTGTCTGCTCTTTGCAGCTTGTTTGGCTACGCTTGAAAGTTTACTTATAAGCATGAATTATAAAATAATTTATTTTTATTCTTCAGTTGAAAATAAGTTACTTGTATAGACATTAAAATAAATAACTCTGTCGCTCAGAAGTAAGCAAAAAGATCTTATTCAAACATGTTTTGAAACACACATTCTCACCCTTCCTCATGTTAGTAAGCACTAAGACAATTTCTCGTCGAAACTCTACAGCTTGAAGCATCGTAGGCCACTCTACAGCGTGAAGCATCGTAGGCCTGCCACAGGAGAGCATGGCATGGGCACAGAGTTTAGTAGCCATGCTCTGATACATTAGGCATGGTTAGGCAGTTTAACCTTTACAGAAGTTGGTGATTTTTGGTAACAATGGGTATGTAACAAGATTATGAGTAATAGTTCTGTAAAGAATACGTGGATGGATCTGTTGCCTTTGGTTTAAATAAATTTTGCCCATCCATCAAATATGTTTTAATTTCCAAACCAATAGAAAATCAATAAAACTCGATCGCTTAATAAAATCCATTAAATAGTTCGATACATAAAAATCTCAATTTTTGCCTTTGCGTTATGTAGAGAGAGGATTTACAGTCGGAGAGGGAGAGTATCAAGGATGGTAATACAAGCCAGAAAATCCCATAATCATCGTGGTAATGCCGTTTCATCAAAAAAAAAACAAACACACACACACACACATAAAGAAATTACAACAAAAATCGATCACCAGATCAATTCATTCAATAGTGAAAAAAGAAAACAGTAATACAAATGAGTACAGCAAACATTTTACCAATCACCGATGGGTGAAACGAATGATAATAATGGTCAGACAGGGAGGGTATCGACGGAAGGAGGAATAGCATTATTGTTGGTGGAGGTGGTGGTGGAGGAGGTGGAATTGACGGAATTGAGGGTGGTGAACATCATAGGACGGTCATTAGCTTCTTCATCGTCATCATCGGAGTCGTAGGTGGTCAGATTGACGCATGAGCACCTTTCCAGCGACGCAAAAAACGCCGCCGCAACACTGGTTCCAAACCACCGTGCAAGCCCGTCCGCAACCCCGGAATTCTCCATTGATTTCTCTTTGTCGATCAATTCGAAATTTACCAGAAGAGGTGGCTTTGGGGTTTGAAGGGAGAAATTGGGGGAGCGAGGGATTAGAGGAGAAATTGCCAAAATTAGTCTCAACCTTTACATATTTCAGAATATTATATCCTAGGTCCCCAATATACTGAGTGTTTTATTTTGGTTCTTAAAATTTTTCTTTCAATTTTGTACGTGTGTTTGAGTCACATTATTTTGGAAGAACACACTCTGAAATAGTAGATTGATGGAGAATTTTTGGTTAAAAAAAGGATAAATTATTGATGCGATGAAAAATATTATTCTATTGAAAAATGTTTGGTTGAAAATGAGTAGAAGAATGAGAATGAAAATTTAAAGTCTATGTTTGCTCCCCATTTTTTTTTCTCTTTCTCTTTCTCATTTTTTTTCACTTTCTTCATTTTAACTACACATTCTCGAAATAAAATAATATTACACACAAATCCAAAACTTTTCATCATTTTTCCACCACACATTCTCCCATCAATGACTATTCAAAACCTACTTTTTACAAAAAAAAGGGGCTCAAACACAAGCTAATATGTACCAAACAGGGGCTTAATCCCCATTTGTCTACGGTCGAAGTAGGAAAATGAGTTTTTGTAAAATTTGTTCTGGTTTTATGTGCAAAATATTTTATGGTGATGTCTTGATCAGTTCGACTCAATAGAAAGTGAAATTCTTATCAACAACGACAAATTCATATAAAATACGTTTACTATTTAATCATGTAATATTCACGTTATCTAAGAAACCAATAGTTTAAATTTGTTCAAACTCGTTACTAATATTTGAATATAAAAATGGAAAAGACTTGCTAACTAAGCAAGGAAAAAAGTTAAAAATTTAAATTTATTTCATAATTATTCCTTAGCACATAACACACTCAATTAACTTTCCTCCAAGAAACTCCCAAATACAAAGAAAAGTATCTCCCATTAACACTCTTCTTTAACCATGCCAACTTGCTTCTTCCCACTTATCACTCAACAGTTTCCTTCCAAATACAGCATTAGCAATGGAGAAATTTCTTACCTTCATGTTTTCTCTTTTGCTATCAATCTACATTCGAGGTATGAATCCGGTACACAGTATTGGATATAATTTGATAATACTATTTAATCTATTGAGAATAAGACTTTGTTTGAACCTCATTTGTTATTACAGGTGCAAAAGGATCGATTGGGGTGAACTATGGGACGCTAGCCGACAACCTTCCGCCCCCTGAACGTGTTGCACATTTCTTACTAGAATCCACCATTATCAACCGTGTGAGGCTTTTTGACGCCAACCCTGAAATGTTTAAGGCATTTGCACACACTGGAATTGCCATAACTGTTACTGTGCCTAATGATCAAATCCCACATTTTACAAAGCTAAGTTTTGCACAACAATGGGTGAAAGCCTACATTGTACCACATGTCCCTGCAACCAATATAGTCCGAATACTGCTAGGTAATGAAGTACTATCCACTGCCAACAAGTTGTTCATAGCAAATCTCGTTCCAGCAATGCAGATGCTCCATACGGCCCTCATTGGAGAGTCAATGGATCGAAGGATACAAATTTCTACGCCGCATTCACTTGGTATATTGGCCAACTCAAGCCCTCCCTCGACCGGGAAGTTTAGGGAAGGTTATGATTCTCATGTACTCAAGCCATTGCTTAGCTTCCTTAAGGCCACGAATTCACCTTTCATGGTTAACCCCTATCCGTTTTTCGGGTCATCGGCTGATATTCTTGATTATGCACTTTTTAGGCCTAATGCAGGTGTGCTTGATGAAAACACAAAAATTACCTATGCAAACATGCTAGATGCACAGTTGGATGCAGTTTTCTCTGCAATGGAACTCCTTGGTTTTACTGACGTTGACATTGTCATAGCCGAGACCGGATGGCCTTCGAAAGGGGACACAGGGCAAGCTGGGGTCGATGCTGAAAGTGCAGCTGAATACAACAGAAAAGTTGTGCAGCATGTAACATCCGGGATTGGGACACCACTCATGCCTAACAGAACGTTTGAAACGTACATTTTCTCCCTCTTTAACGAGGATCTAAAGCCAGGGCCAATGTGTGAAAGAAATTTCGGATTATTCCAGCCTGATTTGACACCGGTGTACAACATAGGGATCTTAAGGCCAACGGTAGCTGCCGCTGCCAAGAATCAACATACTGCATGTTTATTGATACTTTTATACATTTGCTACATATTTGGTACACAGTATTATATCGTACGTTTAAAATTTTCTTATTTAATAGCATCCAATATTGTCTAATCTATCATACCTTGGACTCTGGCAGGCTAAATCTTATTTTCCATCATCCCCGACTCTGGCAGTGAAACCTATGCCAGAACCAAAGGGAAAAACATGGTGTGTTCCCAAATCAGGGGCAAATGAAGAGACATTGCAGAGAAATATTGATTACGTGTGTGGATTGGATATGGAATATTGCAAACCTATACAAGAAAGTGGTGCATGCTTTTATCCTAATACGGTTCGAGCTCATGCTGCCTATGCCATGAATGCATATTATCAAGCCTCGATGAAAAATGACTTCGATTGTGACTTCAGACAAACTGGAGCTATCACTAACAAAGATCCGAGTACGTTGATAAATATATGTGTGTGTATATATACAGGTGTCAAAATGTGCTGGCCGCCTTGCACGTAAAAGGTACAGCCCAGCCCCAGCCGCACCGTGGATGGCCTTGCTCATGGCATATTCTGGGCCAGCGGCTACAATTAGGCCGTGTTGGACTCGATTGTAGGGGCTAGTTGCGAAAAGAAAAATTTTGAAAGCCCAAGGTCTAGCACAAGTTGTGTCGGGCCGAAAAATTTGTAGGCATGCCATGCTAGACACATGTACATATTTGTGTATGCATAGAACATGATTATTTAAGTTTCTTATATTTTTCTGCTTCTCATTTTTCAGGCTATGGTAATTGCAAATACTGACAGAAGATTGAGCAAAGAAGTCTTGAAGAACAGAAGATTTTTTTTGCTAGTTTAACATGAGGAAATTTTGTTGTTTTGAGAGTTGGCAGGGGATTTCTCAAAAGGGATTTGAACTCTGCATTTAAAAAAAAAAAAGAAGAAAAAGAAAAAGAAAAAAAGAAATACATTTAGCAGAAATTAATGTTTTATGCATTGTATTATTCTTTAACTAGGAATCATTTAATTGAGGATGCGGCTTGTTCTTTTATGCTCGTATTTGCTCCCATGTTATCCAAATATTTCTTTATTGTCAAGGATTAAACATTTGCCTTTGTCAAATATACATTTGAGTTAGTCAGGGGCGGACCCAGACCATCTGTCTTGTAGGGTCAAAAATGAGA
>CAIGRK010023972.1:0-14158 GCA_903798315.1 Fraxinus greggii | reverse complement strand
CCACTCAGCCATCTCTCCGAAAGAAAAGGCCCCAGTTTAGTAATGCACGAGGACATTGAGGAATAGGTTGCCAAAATACTTGGGTGTTTTCGGTACTAGGCTATATTATTCTTATAGAGAAATCAAAGTATATATTTCTAACAAATTCATATGAGACTGAAATGGAAAATCTGTAGGATAGCTATAACATCTGTTGGGGTAATATGGGACCAAAATGTTAGCCATTTAGAATTTAGAAACATCATCTGCGTGGCTGCGATGAATTTATGGCATGTTTGGTCATATCTAATGAAGACCCCTAGATGTATAGATTAGGAAAAGTGATGTTATCTAGAAAAAAGGATAACCTAAAATTATAGGAGATTCTGAAAAAGAATTGATAGAGAAAAGTGGAAAAAGCTGATCCATGTAGCAGGCGATAAGCATGAAACTATGTGTTGTTGAGTAAGCATTAACATATGCACACAATCAAGCCCCCCCAAAATATGCAACTCCATCTTGTTAAGAGGAAATGTTCCATGATCCAGTCGCCTGCTCTAATCATTATATTTCATGCAAGTGATGGGAGATTGGCTTTTGAACCACTGCCGTCTAAAAATATAAGTGTAATAAAAAATCCACTACTTTTTCAGTTCAAACATAAAAATGATCCCAAGTCTTGTGCGGCAATATTTATTTTTATGGAGTGCAGTATGTTGGAGTTAACAAAGGGCAAACTTCCAAGGAATTAATTATTAACATGAGAACAGAAAACTTACACACAGAATTCCCCATCCAGTGGGTAAAAAAGCCAAGATGCAAGCGAATATGTCAGTAATAGAGAGATCAGTAAGTGCAACAGCAACAGCCAAACCAGACAGTGCAACCAAAAACGAGAGACCTTGGATAAACCGCAGCAGCAGCTGAAAATTAACTGAGATCTTCTGACTAAAGGTGAAGACCTGTGGAATCAAAAACAAAACCTCAATTCGACAAGAGTAGCTTATTAAAGGTAAGGTGTCGCTACCAATTATAAATTTATAAATTTCAAGATCAGACCTTGAAAAGAATTAAAAGCACAGCAAACACTATCCATGAAATCCCGTACGCCTGCAAATAATTGCACAATATGACAATTAGTTAATTCACCAATCAGCTGATTTATGTCGCATAACAAAAAAACATTAAGTAGTGGTCTTAGAAAGAAAGTGGACAATTACTTAGATCAGGGAGTGCCGTGGCAAAACTGATTGCGTTAAGAGGGAAATTCAGAATAATCTTTACTTGAGATTGAACTATACAATTGTTTTGCCTATTGTAGTCAGGCTATCTTCTTACAAGTGAAAAAAAAAAAAGGCTGTTCAACACAAAAGCTTGAGCTTAACTCTGCGATTAAGTTAAACAAGCCCAACACGAACCAGGCTTACTTATTACGTCAATAAATATCACGAACCTAAATGTGTGCAGATGCAATCATTAAAAAAATACAAATAGAAAATTATAGACTTCAAGTTTAAATATTTATGAGTTTGTAAAATAATAGAATTTCTATTATTTTTAAAAAATAAATAATGATATAAATATGTATGAAAAGTGAGCTTAAATTTGAGATAGTTGAACTTGATGCACTTGTGGTCAATTTACACCCATGTTGTACCCTTGTGTTAGGATTCTAAGTTTTCAATCAATGTCTGCGCATTTGGGTCTTCTCTTACAGAGTCAGATATTAAAGCAAATCAGGAAACAAATGCTTCTGCTCTAGACAAGTATAAAAACCATCTTGTCTCAAAGTTATGCAGCCCAACATGTAGGATATAATACATAATTTAATAAGCTTAGCAAATAGTAGCTGACTCACAAAACTAATTTACCAAAAAGCTTCTAATATCAAAAAGGTAAATTAATTTAAGAAAAGACAATCTATTTCTTGATTGTGTTCCTCGTTTACATTGAGTGAGGGATCTTGAAAACAATCTCAGACTCGACACGCCATTATGACAAATTGACAAGACGCTTTAACATAGCACCAGGCAATAGCTTGTATTTACATCATGCACGAAGAGTAACAATTGCACCAAAACCTGAACTCAAGCAGTCCTGATGGGTATAACTACCACAAGCCAAAAGATGATAAGGAATTTCTCAGTAAGCAAAAGAGTACAATAGCCACAACATTTCAGATGGAACTTTGCATCTATATCAAAATGGTACTGAAGGGAAGATGTAATACCGTCAACGATGTATTATTTCCCTGTACATCTAACTTGTAGACAACACCGTACTGGAATATAAAAAATCGTAGGCTTAGAATGGTCTCAATCAATCTCCCACTGAATGTTCGAATATGAGACTGCAAAAGTAAAAAATACAATAAAATACAAAACCAAAAAAAAAAAAAATATTGGTCAAGGGAACACACTAAAATCTTACAATATAATAAAAAAGAACCAAAAACCACATGAATCAAACAAAAGAAAGAAAACAAAGAGTAAATAAAAATATATCTTTCATTTCCATAACTCAATTTAATGTAAAGTAGAAACAGATTTAGTAGAGAAGATCACCAATCCCTATTTGCTTAAAACATTATAGTACAAGAGACATTTTGATTCAACATCATTAATTCCCAGAGAATCATATTCAACAATGAAAAAAGGCTTTCATTCAGTTTTTAAGCAAAGGACCATAACAAAGGCAACAACTAAGAAGCCAATAGAAAATATTAATCATGTTTGTAAAAGCAGGATTCATACCAGTTCTTCATCCCACCAAGCTTCCCAGCTTTCTTCTCCTTTAACTCCAATCCCACCTCTGTAGAGAAGCCAGTTTGTCCAATCCCGAAAGTCCTCTACCGTCCTAATGACGACAACAAAAAAGGTGAACCTTGAAGCAGGACAGAGATTAGGTGGAAAAAAGGTGGAAAACTGCAACAACTTACTTCTGCCACTCAAATCCAGACGGATTAAACAAATATGGAGCAAACAGCCAAGAAATAGCCAGGAACCAACTACTAACAGTGAGAAGTATATAGGATAATGCACCACCCTCGTTATACCCGTATGCGAGGTATACCACCAATAAAAGCACAATTTCCATTCTGAAGAAATTAGGAAACATAGCTATGTGAATATTTATTTCCAGGGGGAGATATTGAGGGAGAGGGAGAGGGAGAGACCCCTTAACAAAATGACTGCGCGAGTAAAGCCTGTAATTTTCTGTGAACTTGATGTGACGAACCACAAATCCTCTTCCGGTTGCTTGATACTGTCGAGAATTGTCTTAACTTATAAGTAGACCAAATTGCGAGACACATCTAGGTGGAGAAAACTATCTATGAAACATACCCTCGCACCGCCATGAAGAATAGTCCGACCAAAGTAATGTGTTCTTGTTCCCAGTGAGAAAGTAAAGAAGACAGTACAGAGCTGAAATTGCATTGTGACAAAACTTACAACAGCCTGTGGGAAAAAATAAAAGCAAAAGAAAAAGTAAAAAGGGGTTAGAAGCTTAAAACTCATTTTCCAATACAAAGTGAAATGCAATAACCAAATATAGGGAGGAAATATGGAGAAACCTAGAAAAACATGATTCCCACCATTCCCTTTCTGGGAAACCAACTTCTTATGTATGTTATAATAATAGAGATATTTGAATTGCATATTTTTTGCTTTGTCAAATAAAAAATTTGAAATGTCATAAACAATGCTGTTCATTTAGATTCTGTGTGTATGGATATAGTGAGAAGTAATTATATAAAAAGTTGACATTTTGAAAGACTGCAAATTTTATGGGACTCCCAAAAGGTGAAACGTAGCGATTGCCAAAGGATCCACGACTTCCTGCAACATGCATAAACCAACATAATAGAAGGAAGAGTGTTTTAGAGAAGGGTAGAGGAAAACTTTTGCTTATTGAGTGAGCTTAAAAAACTTAATTGTCACTCATTGATTTTGCGCAGTTATTACTGGGAAAAGGGAAACACACACATGCACCTTAACAATCTAAAGAAAATAGCATCCATTGTATCTATACCTTCCTCTCACTCTTGCCTACAAGATCGACCAGAATAACTCCCTTCACAAAAAAGTCAACTCCTCTTAATCCAGGTTACCATCCCATAGAGGGTGTCTCACACAACTCATCATGTCACCTTTCACACAACTCATCATGTCACCTTACCACTACCTCATAAAAAACAGATGAAGATCTACAAGCTGGTTTTCTTTAAATAACAAAAATAGTATTAATCAAACAGAGTTCAGTTGCAAGTTTAAACCACATTGGCAAGCCGAAATAGTTCCGTACATAGACTTACCATAATACGTCTTATACAAAGAAAAGGAAGCTAGATTAAATCTCCTAAAGAAGGAAACAAATTAAGGACCCAGCTTGTCTAGGGTTTGATTAAACAAGGAAAGTCAAATCTTTCAACACTCTCCTTCAAGCTTGTGAGAAGATATTTCTCATTGGCAACTTATATAGGATTTGACAAAATATTTAAAGTCAAATCTTCAAAAGCGATAAACACGAAAGATTACCAAAATGCAAGATGTGAGAAAGGCACTTTCCAATCAAAACAGAGGCCATATTGCAAATGAGCATCAATCAAAACTGAAATTATCATCACATTGGACCCCCAAATTTAATTGGACAAAAACTCATCTTAAAAAGCATAAAGATGCTAAAGAGAGAATAATAGGACATTTTCTGAAGCATGGATAGCAATAGCATGCTAATATATCACAGCGTATATGTTTTACATAAACGAAGCCTCAGCCAGTTGTGTAAAACAATACTAAAAAATTTAATAACACAGTATAAAACATATTAACCAGTACTTCCTGTTAGTTATAATTCAGGACAAAATAATTCTCACTCTCTCTCTCTCTCTCTCACACACACACGCACAGAGATATCGTACCCTCAAAAAACCCTGCTCTAAGATGAAACCCAAAACCATTGGCACTGCTGTAAAGACGCCAATCTGAAGCAGGAACTGTGCATTTAAGGCTGCACGTAAGGCAGTATTATCTGAAATTTGTGCTCGATCTTGAATGGTTTCACCAACCCCAGATAGTGCCTGTAAAAAGTTTATGCAAATCTTAGAAGATATCATAAGAATTCGGTTCTCTAAATTTCAAAGATAAACTGCAATTTAGAAGGAAATTAGATTTAATAACACTAAACATAAGATAATAAAGACTAAAGATTATACACGTATTAAGTCATAACTTACCAAATACACCCTTCCATAAAGAAAAGCATATACAGTCAGCACCGTCAGCTGCAACAGAGTTTTGTAGGAACTTGTTAGAGCTGTACCATGCAGCTATGTTTCTGATAAGTTCTCTGTTACCCAAATAAATACAGTAGCCTTGCCAGCCATAGAGACATGACTAACGTAAACATAATCTCCCTCTCCCTTATGGTGCATTTAATCAGAGTTAGAGTGAGAATAACATATTTGATAAAAGGGAAATGGATTTGGCAAGATAGCACAAGGAGGAGGTACACATCTAACTTCAAAATGATAAATAGGGACAAGGAAACCTAGTCTTTTCATCTGCTTACCTCCTACTGGTTGCTTGGCTTGTAAAAATGATATTTCTCAACCATATAAGTGTATAGCTGGAATAGAAGACAAAATCTAGGAGAAAGACAAAGATCTTTTTGTTTTGTCTACATGAAATTTGATTTTGTATCCCCTTAGACAAATAAAATATTAACATAACAGAATTTAAAACACAACGTTAGCTAGGAAAGCATCAATCCTTACCCTCAACCGCAAAAATCTATATTTCAACTTAATATTCTTATGACATCGTTCAGTGTACTATGTAAAAAGAAATACTAGACAATGGGAGAAAAGTAGAATATAACACGTGAATAACGAGAACAAGTTAACAATCATGCAAGCAGGAGGACTATGACAAAGGCTTGTAATATATAAATCCCATAAACTGACATGGTCACAGGTGGGCTTAATTGTAAGAGTACAGAGACGGAGAAAAATAGCTTCAGTACATCAAATCAACCACATGACCACAAAGTACAATGATCTAAACCAACAAGACAAGAAATTAAGTTTCAAAGACGGAGATAGCTGACCATTGTACAGAAGTAGTATCCGACAGTTGTGAAGTAAAATGACAGCATCCTAAAAAAGTCAAAGAGCTGCCCAAGCCTGTAAACATCCCTACTAAGAACTTGTTCACCGTTACCACCAGCAACTTTGCCCTCAAACAGAGCAATTTGATTCAGCCCAACATCTCGCCCCTTGCCAACCTATACAAAATTCAGTTATCAGATATTCAGCAAATATTTCGGAAGTTAAGTGGCCCCAAATCATACCTGAATGTATTCATGGTGGGTAACATTTCCTTGGCGTAAAGTTGAATTGAATCCTGCATTTTTTTCCACTCAAGGTCTCAGAAATCGGTCGAAAGCAAATAACCTTTAATTTTATTTAAACCCGACAAAACAAAAGAAGACACAAAAGGTATTTGGGGAGAAAGGGTGCATCCCAGATGCAAGTCTCACGATAAAAGATTCTCTTAACCTATTAAAATTGAAATCATGCACCAATAATGACTCTTTATAACTTCATGGGTGGGAACGACAAGACTCTGTACAGATAACCAGAACAGACCTTTTCTTTTCTCTGTAATAATCAAAATTACATCCAACAACAGATGAAAATCCTGAACTATAAGAGATCTCTTAGCAACAGTACAGCTCATGGAGGAAAATATCTTATTCAGCAGAGCAGTAATACCTGAAAAGATATCTTCGCTAATATTAATAACACGAGATGCTTTGCTGATACCACCTCTTGTGATATGGAAAACTCTATCAAAAACATCTGGATGACCATAATGCATTCGGACCCTAATGATAATCAAGAAATGAGCTAAAACAATCGAGTTCCAATAATTTTGATGAAGCAGATAAAATTATATTGCACACAATTTGAAAACATCATTTCAGAAAACGGATGACTCACTTTAAAGGAGTCGCCAGAATACGCTGACCAAGAGTGACAAAACTAGATTCTTGATTAGACATGAATGAGGCTAAGGAAGATACGCTGCATTAATAAGTTAATGAGTTAGGTTCTGTTGAAAAATAACGAAAAACATTAGTGAACACATGTTATGTCAAAATACCTTCCAGTGAATACATGTTCCCTGACACCAAGAATCGTAGGAGGACGTATCCCATGATCACGATAAAGTTCTTCAAGAAGATTTCTCATCTTCAATGCTTCCTCAAAGTAATTATCCTGAGGATAACAAATGAGGGTAATGATGAAACAAATCATCAGAGAAGCATAGAAAAATGGCGAATAAGAACTGAAAAGATAAATGCAAAGCACATAAGAACAGAGATCAGCAACATTAATGTAAAATGAATAACATCAAGCCATGATCATAAAAAGAATAAAATAATTAGGAACCAGAAAGGCCAGTTAGACTCCAAAAAAAAAAAAAAAGATCAGTGAAAGTGCAAGACAAAAGCTTATAACTACATCAGTTATGCTTTCACTGTGTGCAATGAGATAAATGGGATATAGAATATCAACTCAGTAAATAGAGACAATGGAAACATTTGTAATCTAATCCAGTCTTAATATTTAATTGGCCACTGCAAAGTAGAAACAAAAGAGCGACTAAGGTGAGGAAAGATCTTATGACCAACTGGTGCATATGAAAAGCAAGGAAGTTTGAGCTAGGACAAATATCAAGTGGACACAAATTGAAAGTGCAAATAAATGTAAATCCAACAAAGATATAGTCTTTAACAAATGAAAATTATAGTGCTTTCAAGTTGGTACCAGTTATATACTTCATCTCTAGTCACACACACTAGTAAAAGCAATGAATTTCTTCTTTGATTGCAAATGAATGGAATTTATCTTACCAACAAATTCATAGACATCGAAATCATGCTGAAAAGTTGGAATATATGCTAAAATACCATAGCGTACAGGTATATATCAAGCAAGTGATGCTAGTCAATTTCTGGGATAATGAACTTGAAGCAATTCAAAAAATGGGTTAAAGTCTTCAGAACTTTTATTCAAATTTATCCATACTTTGTTCACATAACAAGGCCAACGTATTATGACAAAGGCACAAACTATGGTGAAAGAAGACCACCAATATTGACAAAAACTCAAATTTAGTAGAAAAAAGTGATCTCGGCTTGCTAAATAGACAACAATTGTTATCATGAGGTAAGGGGACAATTTCTATTATCATAATCAGCTATATTTCATTTCCTTTTGAATGTTTGAAAAAAAATATAGTGGGCAACAAGAAATCAGTATCTGGGCCCCAGATCACTTGCTAACCTGGTTCATGTCAATTGTCTGCACAGCATTTCCACGCGTGAAGATTATAGCATGATTCTGATTTTCAGGTTTCCCTTCACCTAGTTTAGGATTCCCTGGTAACTTTATTGAATAGATTTCCTGCAATTTATTTTTTTAAAGTTACATGTCATGATTTTGTTACATAAAAAATGACACACAGACAAATTAAAGCAGTGATTCATAGATACAACATTAACATTTCGTAAAAGAATAATAAACACAATCATAAATGAGGCCATCTCAGTGTCCTTCATTGAGTAATGGCTGAACCATCTCTATAGGTTTTATAACAAGCTGACAAGTAGCTAATTAGCACATCCATTTTCATTCTTAAATTACACAGCATAACTTAAAATTCAGCCAAACTAGCATACTACACCAATTCGTCTTCCTAGCTTTGAATAAAGAAACATGCATAATATCAAACACAGAGACTGTAGACTAGAAAGGAAAGAAAAATAGCACATAATAAAACCTTATCTTTCCCATTGATGTCAGCCTTCACAAGTTTTGAGAAATATTCTGTGTGCACCTTCCCATCCTTCAGAGTTTCAACCTCATCGATAAAAGCAACTCGAAGAGCTTCATTTCTATGATGGAAATAAAAAAAAGGAGACAGTAAAGTTGAAAATCACATGAGGAATGACACAACACTGCAGGAAAAATAGAATCATATAGTTTACCAACAAAACCCTTCTCATATTGAATGCCTCCACTAATATTCTCGGCGGCGAACTCATAATTTTAGAGCTACAATGCTGATCTATTTACTATCTTTTTTAAGTCCAAGAACATTCCAAAATTAAGCATTTTTTATAAGCTCATTATTATGTGAATACTTTTCTATGACAATAATGAATTATTGTTAAGTCTCTGTCTCACAGCAAAAGTTATCAGATTGATTCAAACTTGGCCAACCACAACATTCAATTTGAAATTGAGAAGTACTTTGAAAACGGGGTACAATGAAGCCAATATATATGTACAACCTCTGCATTAGCAAAGCAATATCTTCAGCCTCGGGTTTATGCCCTTCTTTCTGCTTTCCATATATCTGGCATGTAACGATATATGTGAACTTCATATCTGCTTGAGCTCTTGCTTCAGGAGACAAGTCGAAACCTTGAACATCAATTACTTCATTTCGAATAATACCTGCTTCAGTATCTAACATTCCCCATGAATGAGTAGAAATAGAGATGACAAGCAAAAAGCACAGCATTTATTTATCAGAAAAGCAAACCTCCAGTCGTCATCCGTTCCAGATAAGCTTGAAGCATTAGAGCTTTCCTATAGTACATCATCCCCCGAACTGCAAATCTCCCATTAAAATAATAGATAAGCAGGGGAATCATCAATAAAAGAGAGCAAGAAACAGCACATTCTTTTTACAGGTATATACCTTCCATTTTAGGAGAACTTATGAACGTAAGTTAAACTACCAAAAAAAACAAGGGTAACCAAAAGTGATCGTGGCATTTAAGGTTCCGGTAAAAAATGATAAAACCCATGACACGAAAGGCAACCAAAACAAGTACATATGAAGGGCCAAGAAGCACGGACATGACGACACTTGACATTTTATAATAGGTAGGACCACGCATCGGGGCCACGTTGATTAAAATAACATAAAATAAATATATACATTTCTAAAAAAAATCTATATTTTTAAAGAAAAAATAATTCTCAAACATGTATGTCATCTAATTAATTGGGTAAATTTGTTACTATTGGGTCCATACATTTATTGGAATGGATCATCCAATTGATTGGCCCACAATCATCCCCGTCATATTTTTAAGCCACCTACTCTAAATAATTCGCTCTCTCAAGAATGTCCATCAGTCCATCCTTCCTCCATTTTCCAAAACATTTTTCAATTCTCCAGGAAGTCCCCCACCCACCCACCTCTCTCTCCCTCTCTTCATCCCGATCTCTTCTCCTTGTCCAGAAGCTTCCCTCTATCTGCCTCCGCTTCTCCAGTCTCTATGGCAATCTTTTCCCAGATCGCTTGGCTATTTCATCTATTTGCGCATTTCTCCATTTCCATCAACCATCATCTTCTTTGCTCATTTCTCAAATCATAACTTGGTTGACTTTAGCTTTCTCTTTTCCCAAACTTAGGTAAGTTTCTCTTTCTTTTTCTTTCTAGTTCAGACTTGGTTGACTTTAGGTAAGTTATGATTTCTCAAATCATAACTTGGTTGACTTTAGCTTTCTCTTTTCCCAAACTTAGGTAAGTTTCTCTCTTTTTCTTTCTAGTTCAGACTATATCCATGGTTCGTTTCTCTTCTTAAAATTTTGAAGTGGATTTGTATTGTCAAAGTCATTTTGCCAGCGTGTTCAAAATTAAGAAAAGAAAAACAAAAAAGGGACATACCACCTTGTCCTTCAACATTTTTCCTCTATAAAGTAGAGATCTAAATTCTATCGGGCAGGATGGCTGCCAACGAGTCGTGTGATCATGCCAGCAGTTGGACCAGATCAATTAGTAAATTTTTTTATCATTTAGTTGGATATGAAATCACAATATGAACAACCAATGATGTAGTGCTTTACAAAAATGAACCTTCTTTTACATCAAGCATGCAACACAGGTATTGAATTAAAAATTTCAAGCACAATTGCTTCTATTTTAGTTCCATAGGTACACATAAAATAGGAATGTCAACTTGTTAAGACCATCATGTGCCTAACTGTACTGTGGCAAATGCAGGAGGCCGTGTAGTATAGGAATTGAGTCAGCAAAAGATGAGGCAGGAAGAAGAACATTCCAGAATACAACTTACCAGTTCTGGCCAATGTTTGTCCTCGATACGAAGCCCAAAACCGCAATTCAAGGATATCACGAGGATTATCACTAAGTTCTAATTCTGTTGTGTTCTCATCACGTCCAATCCGATAAAGAAAATTTTTCCATTCATCTGTATTAAAAAAGAAACAGGCTCAGAGTTATAGGTCATCAGAGTGCTTTTATATTGCCTTGGCATGATAAGAAACTTAGCCTATGTTTGGCCTCCATTTTTGCAAAAATACATTTTTCTCTTTCTTATTTTCAGCCACACATCCTCCAAAAAATAACTATTCCAAAAACACATTTTTTTCCAAAATTTAATTTTAATGGAGCCCAAACAAGGGCTTAATTATAGAGATTTTACATACCAGGTAATCGATACAATAAACCACAATATCATACTATAAAGATTAAAGAGTCATTCAAAAGATTAGATGAGTAAACTAAAATACATCGAAGAAACGATGACATCACAAACATAATTAAATTGACATGACCAACATAAACATTAGTAGAATATCATATCCACATTTGGAGTACATCCCGGGAGCAAAAGAAGAGAAAAGCATATGATTTAACACTATTTCTTCCATTTTCTTGAAAGTAGAGTGGAATATAAAAGAAAACTTCAAAAAATAACATTAAAAAGACCCAGATGGAAACTTCAAAATAAAAAATAAAAAATAAAACTAAATATTAACTCAAGTTAAAAAAATTCTAAGGTACACATCGCCAGACAGCCAAAAGATTCCATGAAACAGAATTGAGTTGGCAGAAACAAATTAACTGAGCAAACAGTTCCTACTTGAATATGCCTACTGTAGAACAAGGAACTGCGTGTAAAAAAAATTGTTCATGAGACAAATAAACTGAAGGACAACAATATTATCACCACAAGCCACAGCAAGGGACAAAAAGTACACGCACATAAAAATATATAACACGACTATTTCATACACTGAATTAAAACATAAGAGACTACAGTATTAAACCTTGATAGGCTAAAGAAATGCCAGCAGAAAATTTTGTTTCATAAAAATAAGAGAAACGTGAAAAAGGAGTACTTAGACACTTAAAGATGAAGGAAATAACAAACTGCGTCAATTAAAGTAAGACTTTAAGTACCTGGATATATTTTCTGGAGATAAAACAAAGTTGAAATGCCATCTTCATTTTTCTGGAGGAGTTCAGACATGCTGTAAAGCACAATCTCAGAGTAATATGGAGTGAACACGCTGCACAAGCAATATGGGTATAAAAACATATAAGAAATTGGTGATTTAAACCAAAATTGTTGGACGTCAAAAATAGAAGAAAGTTACCTAAAGGACAACATCTCCCGGACAGGCTTGGGTACTGGCATCTCCATAAAAAGGGAATTAGTGAAGAACTGTAATCGCCGCCTAGCCTCAAGATTCTTGGGTATATTTGCAGCGGAATCTTTGATTGTTAGAAGTGAATATAGTCTAATCACTTGTGCCCTCTACACATGTTTCATGCATTTTAGCTCGTTAAATCAGATATGCAATCTCCAAAACTTTAATATCAACCAAAAAACCAGAAAACAACAAATAAACCAAAAATAGTGATAATTTTCATTACTAATCCGACCAGGAAAATACAAGCATATTCATCACTATAACTATTCCAACAGACAAACTCAGCAGAACAAACCTCTACCCTCAAACCTATTAGCTCAGACAAGCTAACATGTTTTAGAGAAGTAGGTGGTGCAACCCAAATATTAGTTGTTTTAACATTTATTTTTATTTTTTTAATTAACTTTTATAGTTGGGTCCTTGGGGATACTTAAAGTCCTTTTGTTTAGTTTAGGGTATTCCCCGTGTGTTTATGTTCAAAGCCTCCAAAGAGATTAGTTGTTTTTTGGTTGTTTTTGATAAATTAAATTAAAAAAAAAAAAAATTAGTTTCTCCATTTCTGGTATTCTATTGAATCAACATGTTTAAATTAAGGTATAATTCTCCATTCTTGATGCTTGCCTGCATCACTAGGTAATACGGCGTGGGTTTGTGTTTATTTCTAATATTTAGGCAACATTCGATTTCTGCTATTATTTTGCTCAATATAAGTTCCTCGTTCCTTATAAAAAATGCTAATAAAGATAGGTATCTGGCATACCAATTCAGCATCTCTTGGCCACTTCAACTTTTGAAAAAGACGACCTTCAGTCCTTGCCTTTGACAGCATATTCCATGTATCATAGTTTTCTCTGAACATGAGCAGTTAGGTTGAATATAGCTTGTAAAGGCAAAAAGGGAACAGGAGAGAAGTCCAGCCTTTTCAACAAACCTCATATTAATAGAGAGAACATCGTGTCGCATAACATCATAAAGATCAAGAATGGCTGTCACAGCACCAGCTTTAAATGCAACCATTTTATCGTTTTTCTGCATAAATATATAACACTGAATTAGCAAGGTGAAGTGGAGCCNAAAAGACGACCTTCAGTCCTTGCCTTTGACAGCATATTCCATGTATCATAGTTTTCTCTGAACATGAGCAGTTAGGTTGAATATAGCTTGTAAAGGCAAAAAGGGAACAGGAGAGAAGTCCAGCCTTTTCAACAAACCTCATATTAATAGAGAGAACATCGTGTCGCATAACATCATAAAGATCAAGAATGGCTTTCACAGCACCATTTTCAAATGCAAGCGTTTTATCGTTTTTCTGCATAAATATAAAACACTGAATTAGCAAGGTGAAGTGGAGACCCATAAATCCTCTTGAATTGTCACAACTGAGGGAACTATAATGTCTAAATCATTAACATCAATTGAAGTACAATGCTTTAAAACAAAGAGAGAAAAAAAATAATAATGAATACAACCAACATAAGTTGAATTAAATTTCCGGATTTAATATCATACTGAAATACATCACATATCAAGATAAATAATGTTGAAGCTTCTTTTGCATTTTAGCCCCTGTTTGGTGCACATTTTTGAAAAAAGAATGCATTTTTACTTATGGAGAATATATGGTTGAAAAAG
>CAIGRK010023933.1:0-10385 GCA_903798315.1 Fraxinus greggii | reverse complement strand
CAGCTGCTTCAGCTGTAATTACTTGATTCCTTTCCCCTTTTGTACATTTTAAGTAGGTTGTAGACCATGATTAGAAATATGAAGCAAGATGAGCTTCTTTCTTTAAACATAGAGTGGCCGAATCATGAGAGCTTAATGATCATGTGCAGGCAGAAGCAGCTGCCGCTGCCGGTGAAAGTAGCTTCAGATCTTTCATGGTTGCTGTACAACGNGAGGCTGCAGCTCTCAGGGAACGGTTTGTATTGGGAACTAGTGTCAGCAGAAGAGTTGCTGCTGCAGCTGCTTCAGCTGTAATTACTTGATTCCTTTCCCCTTTTGTACATTTTAAGTAGGTTGTAGACCATGATTAGAAATATGAAGCAAGATGAGCTTCTTTCTTTAAACATAGAGTGGCCGAATCATGAGAGCTTAATGATCATGTGCAGGCAGAAGCAGCTGCCGCTGCCGGTGAAAGTAGCTTCAGATCTTTCATGGTTGCTGTACAACGTTGTGGAAGTAGCGTGGCCATTGTCCAGCAAGTATGTGTTTATTATTGTTTGTATCACTTTATAATATGTTTTGACACCAGTAAGAGGTCTTCCCTTAACTTCCATTGAGATTAGAATTCTTTTACTGCAGTATTTTGCAAACTCTATTTCTCGGCTTTTACTGCCTCTAGATGGTTCTCATGCTGCTGCCTGTGAAGAAATGGCATCAGCCATGTCCAGTGCAGAAGGTGTTGCTTACAAAGGGCTTCAACAATGCATCGAAACGGTTATGGCCGAGGTTTGAGATTGAGAACCTATCATAAAACTCACGTTCTAGTCCTTTATCGCATTTTCATTTTCTTCCATGATTGAAGTACCTGATTCTTGAAAAATCTTATTAGGTGGAGCGACTGCTATCAGCTGAACAAAAAGCAACAGATTATCGGTCACCTGATGATGGGATTGCTCCTGATCACCGTCCGACAAATGCCTGCACAAGGTATTCGGAAATTTATTACAGACTCCATGCAAAGTGGGAACACTACTGCGTGGCAGTTATTGCATTGAGTAATGTTACATGCTCTTGCAAAATTTTTAAACAAAAATGTAAAGAGTAACCTATCGACTGTCATCTAGTCATTTTGAATCGTATAGGTCCCAGTTCATTGAGTAACAGTTAACCTGCAACAACTATACCACTGTGTACATCTAATTGTAGGTTTCGTGAGTGCCCACTAATCTTCTGTCACCTACATTCAGCTATGAATCAAATTTCAATTACAAAAGATTTCTCCTGAATTACTACTTGTGGAGAAAAAAAAAAAAAAGAAAGAAAAACTCAACCGTGTAACATGTAACTAGCAAAAGCACTTTGGTTTTGCATGGTTTTTTATGTTGGAAAGAGCAAAAAAAAAAAAAAAAGGAATCTAAAATATAAACTCATTCTTGTCACCCTTGTATTCCGAGATTATGATGTTCGTGGTGAACTGTACACTTGTTGGGGGAAATAAGGTCCATATTCAATTATAACGCAATAATTCAGTTATTATTCATTGATCAATACTCAATTGGATTTACATTCTTCTATAGTGTCCATGTCCATGTAATGAGCAACGCGGCTAATGAATGGCATGTATGTTTTATATTATCTCCAAATTTCATGCATTTCTTTTTATGATCAGAGTTGTGGCCTACCTTTCCCGTGTGCTTGAGGCTGCTTTCACTGCTCTGGAAGGTCTTAACAAACAAGCCTTCCTGACTGAATTGGTACAGCAATTTTACTTTCTTCAACATATAAGTTTTATTTGATTCTATGGATTTTGCTACCTACATTTATCCAGTCTGGGAACATATCATGCCAGTAAATGTTAATAGCATTTTTTACTGATACGTCTAATTTTTCAGGGTACATGATGCTACTTAGCCCCTGTTTGATGCCATTATTGCTCATGTTGTCCCAATTTGGTGGACCATGTTTGTCTTTTTAGTCAAATAGACTTTGAATGTTTTGGTATTGATTTGCATGATTTTAGGTAACCGCATCTGAAGAACAAGAAATTATTTATAAGACTATCAATCACTATGCTAACTACGATTTTTTTGTAAAATAACTCTTTCAATAGACTGGTTAGACCAAGCAAGTCTCTCATAGACAGAGTTTGATTTATTACACACACATTTACATTTTTAAGTGGTAACCATTCAGCATATTCACACAGGGAAATCGCTTGCACAAGGGATTGCTTAATCATTGGCAGAAGTTCACTTTTAACCCAAGGTAATTCCTTGCTCTATGTTGCAATTGCCAGTCCGTGACTTTGGAAGTCACGTGTGTAGTATTGCTAAAATTCTCTGCCTGATGGTGTGTCCATACTGATGACTTGATATGAATGTAACTGCATTTGTTATTGCAATTTTTATGTGCCATTGTTGTTTACAATGGTTCAATATGATGGCACACCCACGAAGCTCTAAAAATAACCTGGCAAATTTGCACGGTCATGCAAAAAAGAAGTTAATGTGTTGGTGTCATTTGACATCTACAGTGGAGGACTACGGCTGAAACGTGATATAACTGAATATGGGGAATTTGTTCGTAGTTTCAATGCTCCTACAGTTGATGAGAAATTCGAGTTGCTTGGCATGTAAGTTATGGTATTTTGAAGATGTGTGCCTTCTATCTCCCCCTACCCCCAAGAGAATTCTCGCAACAGAATTTAGGCAATACATTATCTTTTGATTTACTGACATAACCTTTGTCTCCAGCATGGCCAATGTCTTCATTGTTGCTCCTGAAAGCCTGTCGACTCTTTTTGAGGGAACTCCAAGTATTCGAAAAGATGCACAAACGTATGTATTTATTGATCTTTTATGCACTAAAGTTAGATTAAACTTGCCTCACATGTTATATAAAGAACTATAAGATATCTTTGTTGTATGTATTTAATTAAGAAACATCTTTAGATTCTTACTAAAAAAAATAGTTCTGTGCATGTATCTTCAGTACCCCTATGAAGTTCTGTGAACTGTTTACTTATATATGGCTAAGCTTAAAAGGTTTAAGTAATTTTTTATTAATCAAAATGTGCCAGTAATTAAGAGATACTTCAAACTAGGTAACTCTATCAACACAAATATAAGAAAAAGTACACTTTAGGAAACAAAAAGTAACTTTTTTTTTTTTAATTGTTTTTGAGCTTAGCCAAATATGCTTAATGATTCCAAAAAGTAATTTTTTTTTAATTGTTTTTGAGCGTGGCCAAATATGTTTAATAATTACATTTCAAATGTTAATATTTTAAGTAAATGCAAACTCAGGTTTATTCAGCTCAGAGAGGACTATAAGAGTGCAAAACTGGCAGCTCGACTCAGCTCCTTGTGGGCTAGCTCTAGTTAAAGCAAAAATTGCATGCTGAAGAAGATAGAAGTCAAGAATTCAATAGTTGTTCACGACAAGGTGTTCAACTGGGATGGCTTTTACATCCCATACGAGATTCTTGTTCAATACCTTATGTGGAACAAAAAGATGCTACTTTGATTGCGAGTTTAGCAAAACCATCCTTAGAAAGAGTTAAGCAGTTTCTCTGTTTTCATCTCTAGATCGTATTTTCCTTTAGTTAAAAACTTCCTTGCTGTCTTAGGAGTTGGTTCAAGAGAACTTTCGTAATGGACTTGCTTATCTGTTGACTGCTTGTATTTCTTGTTATGTGATTTATGGAAGTGAAGTTCATACACGATTTTGTATCTGTATAAATTGATTATGAGCAATACGTGCTGCATGTTATATGTTGGCGTAGTTGTGCTGAGATTTTGAGTTGATCATCCCAAAATTGGACAGAAGCTTCTCTAGTGATAATACATAGTACTTGAGCCTATTTTATGTTAGAAAACTCAATGAAGCATAGATAAGCCTGTTCTGGTCCTCTGGAAAAGTTATTGTGACAGAAGAGGGAGAACGCTCGTATTCTTACTAGCCAAAGTGCATAGCCTGGTATCCTGTCTGTGGTTAGTTTGCTTTTCCGGATGCTTTAAGTAGCAAGTACCTTTCTCCAATATCTTTAAACCCGTAAGATTGGGCTGGATTCGTCTGTCCTTCGGTCCTTGAATCCCTCAATCCATCTAGTTGAGAAGCCTGACATGTTTATGATCCTAGACAGGATTTTTGAAAAGTCAATAGTTACTTATGAAACAAAATTTATTTATTTTTAAACATGTTTGGATAATTTTCTAGAAGTACTTTGTAGGATTAAAAACACTTTTAGAGAAAGTTGATTTAAGATAGTTTCCTTAGGAAGCTCTTCTAGAAGGGGCAGAAGCAAAAACCTCAGCATCTTTATCAAATGTTGATTTCATACTCTCTTATTCATTGTAAAGAAGTCGAAGAAATATTGCATAACCCATTGTTAATGTGGCCAAATGATGGGAGCACCAAGGCAGGCTCCAAACGAGTGATTTTTCGTATACCTCGTGGAAAATCATATGCATTAATCAAAATGTTACTATATAAGTTATTGAAGAATGGTACAATGCCCCTAATGGTGCTAGAAAGCATATTTATGAGTGTGGCTACTCTGATCCACTTTTTCGTCGAAGCTTTTCCTATAAAGAATTGAAGGACTAGCACCTCTGAATCTCGTCACGCATTTTGAAATATAAGATTGTCACGCGAGTGCCTATTTGGCCCAACCTGATTTTATGAGTGTGAGAATAATGTTATGTAACATTTCTTGTGCTATATTAACAGTTTAGATGGTGTGCAAGTGATATGTCATCTTAAATACAACTCATTTTCCTAGTTTTATTATGATATATTAATTAACGACATTTGCATAACACATAGACACAAGTGCTTACCATTAGCAGTGCTAAATAACATTTTTCTAAATGAAATAGAAACTTGGTCCGGCAATAAGTACCACCCCAATGCTACTTGTACTACACTTTTGTCGACAAATGATGAGGTGACAAATATTTGATCCTTGATTTTACCGTCAACAAAGGTGTAATACAAGTAGCTCAGTTACACCCCAATTTGGTCCAATGGCGAAAGCTGAACGTGGTGCACCGCATATACAAGCCATCACAGCTCGACAAAGACTAACAAGGCATGTGGCATATATGCTTTTCTTTAATTTGTAAACATAGCTTTTTGGCCCGTTAAAAGTAGCACAGAATCTTGAAATCACCATGTTGTTGCATTTCTGCCATATAAATCTCAAACATATTCTAGAGCATGTTTGTGTGAGCTTAAACACTTTATTGAATAACTTACAAAATAGAGAGTTTCTTCAACCTTAAATATTTGTTAGACGTTCGATACTCAATTATATTGTTGTTTGTTTCTCAATTATGGATCGATCTTTACGGTAAGATCAACGAGGTTGTAGCGGGGTATGGACAATTGCTTAATATCTCGTTTACATTCCTTGTAGTGTGTGTTTATCTTTGCTGGTGATGCGGGTATTAGTGTAAATGATTATGTTAATTAATCTAGATGTTCCCAATCCTTGGTGGAATCTTTCCAAACAAATATTTTGCAGAGAACTTACTGTTTGTGGGGACACGAATCACTCTACAACTAATGAATAATCCTATGAATGAGAAATGAATATATTAATGTTCACGACCAGTAAGCCGCTGCTCTAAATTGTTGTGACAGAACTGAGCAGGACATATCGAATACGCACCTTCAAATTGGTCATAAGAACTTTGTGTCTTGGTCTCTTTCAATGTCAAATGAAGCAGAAACCTCGTAACCTTGCAGAACGGCCCGCAATTTTTCTGTTTTACCGACTGCAGAAAGCCATTTAGTAAGGATTTCCATCGCGATATAGTTAGGATTAAAAGCATGTTCAGCCATTTGATCCATCATTTTTAATGCTTTATCTAACCAATTTTTAAATCATGGGCGCTTGTTTCCATCCCACATCGAATTATTAGGAAACCTGAGTGAGGGCTAAGTAATATAAAAGAGTCGGGCCGTAATGGAAGTAAGCATACCTTTCTCGGCCTTTTGGCTAAGATCAAGTGTAGTATCTGTTCTTATCAGTTTAATATCTGATATGTGGGCCAATGGTCCACACGATATTAAATTTATTTTTTGAGGGGGAAGGTCTATCAAGGTAGCTTGCTACCTGGACCTTCGCGCGTCGCCCATGCGTTGCACTACTGCACGGGCCTGGCGCACCCCACCAAATCTAGTCCAACATCTTTTTGTGGCCCAAAGGATTACCTGGTAACTAAGTATAAAATATGTTTGAAGGGCTAGGAAGGCCTATAAAGAGTAGCACTACTTCACGGGCCGTTGGCGACTCCACCAGTTCTGGTCCAAGAATTAGTTTTTGGGCCTGCCGGTCTTAAGCCATCGTAACCTAGATTTTTGAACTAATACCATTATTTGTGTTTTCTGTAAATGGGAATTATAACCTATATTATCTGCTGGTTTGTTGTTGCTCTTCCACATCTCTTTCTTTATGGTAATGTTCATGTTTTTAATTATTTGATGTAAAATAAGTTTAATAAAATCTCTCGAACATATCATTCTCTTCATCTATTGGATCTTCTAGTTTGTTGTAGTGGTGACGAAAGGCATCAAAAGTTGACATGCATGACAAAATCTAGTTTGCGCCGACGGACCATTCTTTTAGTCCTGGAAAATTGCCTCGTCTCCTTTTCTCAACCAACTAAAAATGTTAAAGCTCCCCCACTCTCTTTTTGCCACCTAACCAATTTGTAAATGATGATGTTATTCAAAATTCTATTTCGAACCTAGTCTAGAATTGCAAGTGTCTCTTCAGTTGATCCTCTTTTACCACCAGGGTCACCACAAAATTTGCTTCTTTTACTTGTTTGAGATATTCGGACCCAAACATACTAGTGAAGACTTACCATTTAATTTAAGGTTTGGCCGTACGTAAGTGTTGGTAGTGGCTTAGTTGTTGTCGAATGTTACTTCCTTTTGGTCCAATGTTTGCCTATTGATTTTGGAAGTAGACGGGACACTCTTACTTCCAGTTTCCTTGTTCCCACTCGACCATTTTGAAGTGGCTGCTGTCGTGTCTTGATTAGGACTTTAATAATTATTGGTTGGAGTTTATTAAATTGGTTCCCGACCTTCAATGCGAAGTACATTGCATCAAATATAAACTATAAAGTAAATAAAAATTTTACTATGATAATAATTAACTTATGTCCTATTTATAATATGAGCAGTGCTACTTGTACATCATAGTGCACATAATGGTGTACGGATAGATATCACGGAATAGATTTAAAGATTATAATAACTAATTTCTTTTCTTTTCGTTTCTTTTTTTCTTTCTTCTGTGTTATCTATTTGTACACCATTATGTACAAAATTATGTACAATTAGCATTACTTTTATAGCATCTGTTTGGTAGCCATTATTCAGACCAAATAATGCAATTTTTGTCCATTAGAAATTAAATTCAGCCAACTTTTTTGACTTACCCTCTCAGAGCCGTCTTTTTTGACTTCTTCAACGGTCATTTTTCTTCTTTTTTGCTCAAAAAGGACCACCAAACAAGGTCATTATTTGATTGTCCTTATCAATATTCATATTCCAGTATAATTTGATGAATAAATTAAAGAACAAATAATTTGTATGTACTTTTTTTTTTCAAAGGTTAGGGATCCAATTGCAATTTGTCCTGATTAGAATTTAGGACGCATTGGCTTCCTTTCATAAAAAAGGACACATTGCGCACTAAAACAAATAGATTAGGGACGGTCTGTGCAATTTAATGGACTACTCACTACGAAATGTTTGAGACAAATAATAAAAATACAGTTTCGATATCCATAGTCAGGATGGCCGAGTGGTCTAAGGCGCCAGACTCAAGTTCTGGTCCTCGTGAGAGGGCGTGGGTTCAAATCCCACTTCTGACATTTTTTATTTTTTTCCCAAATGTTTATATTTATTCCCAGCCTTTGTCAAAGGCATCATTTACGTAACATTTGAACAGTGTGTTCCCAACAAAAATATTTTCTCAATATCTATATTTTGTCACAACCTGCCAAATAGATCCGTATACCCTTGCCCCTATTTGTATCTCATTCTTACAAAAAATAAAAATAAAAAAAAAATTGGATATTGCTACTTGTACATCGAAATGGTACATAAACTATTACCGAAAATGACGTGGATGGAAAAGATTGAATGAGAAAATTAATTGTATTTCAAAACAGGTAGAACGACATCTGACACTATAAATTCACTTATGTAAATCTTGAAGTTAGCATGATCCAAATTTTTTTCTACATACTCTTTTTTAACTACATATTCACACATAAAATATTTTCTACGTAAACCCAATTTTTTTTCTTTTTTTTAATATTTTAACTACACATTCTACGAAAATTCAACATTCAAAACAATACTTTTCTAAAAAAATAGCCACCAGTTCATCGAAAGAGTATTTTTGGTCATGAATAATGCTCATTGTACATTGTTTTGTTGACATCAAGTTTCACACCATGTGTAAATTCAAATTGTGTTTGGCCGGAAAGTGTGTTTTTTTTTTAAAACTGTCCAATGTGATTTCGTCACGTGGCACAGTACCAAACTTGATGTCAAAATTAATGCACTTGTAGCATGGTTGTTTTGGTCATATGACCTTTTACTCACAGCCCTGTTTGAGTAGCATTAATCGTCTTACAATACCAAGCGCCGAAAATTCAATACACGTGTACAAGAAAAAAAATAAAAAATTGACATGTAGTCTAGAATTCTAGAAGCACGTGTATAATTAATTACAATACACTTGTTATATGAATCATTTTCTTTTGACTTATTACAAGATCTACGGTCATATAATTCAAAATTCAAAAAAAGGAAAAATTAAAGTCTATTTCGAATAAATCTCGAACCAATCAACGATACGAGTCTTTTTTTATCATTTTGTTTCGTTCGTTGCATAGTGTCGTGAAATCATCGTATAAATTTAAAAATTTAATGGGAATGTTCGAAGAAAATTTTTGCGTGTTTAAATTATGTTTCAATGTGCAAGTGAAGATAGGCTAAGTGGCAATTTCCTCGGAAATGACGAGGTGGTGGGAGACATGAAAGAATAACCTTCTTTCAATTTTATTTCCTTGAAGCTTTGGTTCGCACCTCCACTATGGTACGACTACTAGATCGACTTTATGGACGATGAATATAAGAAGAATTATGTTAAGTATACATTCTATAGTATACACTTTTGTCGACATTGTGTAGGAATTCAAAAATTGCTGACACGATAAAGTGTGTTTTTATTAGAGATCGTGAAAGCGACTCATTATAGTATAATCTACTATTTTTTAACCGCTACTTATAAATGTATTGCTCTAAGAAAAATGAAATAATATATACATTCTTATAGTTTGATTAAATTCAATTTTATCAATACATTTTTTAAGATCCACAATTTTTACATGCTTTTTAATTAGACATTTTTTTAGATCCACTGCTTATAATCAATTATAATTTCTGACAAACACACACTAAGTGGTTGTTTGATAAAATTTGGCTAAAATTTTACCAACTTTTTCACTCGTCAAACTTCGACTTTATTTATACGTTTCATGGAATTCACACAATTTATTTGACTTTTCAACCATATCTACATACTAGAATTGTCCAATAACCACTAAATTCTACACTTGTGGAGTTTTCGTCAAATCAAGTTAGTCAGTAAAAAAGAGTTGATCGAAAAAGACGCGTTTTTAAGTAAACTTAAATATTGACTAGATCAAATATGGGTCTAGAAAAGGACCTTAGTTAGTTACAAGAAAATATCCAAGCAAAAATATCATTCGATGGTACAAAAATTCCAAGATCTAATTTATTATTAGCCCCTATTTGTTACAAATTAAAATAAGATTTTTAGTAAATTTTGATAAAAATTGATGAGATATGTAGTTGAAAAGTTGTGGGATCTATAAAATATATGATTAAAATTAATTGTTGACTTTGATTTGAAATTTTAATTGAATTTTAATCCGAACCAAACAAGTGCTTAGTTTAAGAAGGTGCTGTTCTATTTATGCAATATTTTCCAATAACAATTTTGATAAAAGGAGCTTCCTTAAACTGTAGGGAAACAGTGTGGTAGAAGAGTAAGTTGACGTGACAGAAAATTAATGGTCTTTTGATTATTTCAATAGACATGTAATTCAAGTTGTCCGATGATTGATGTCAAAGGTTTTAGATTATGAAAATGTAGTGCTCGACCATTCAACTTGTCAAGATTAAAGCGGTAAAATTAATATTATAATTTTAATGGCCCAAATTGAAAGTAAAAGTAAACTGGAAATTCGGTTTCTCGTTTGAACTTTAAACAAATCGTATGGTGTATATGAGCTTATTGACTCCAATATATATATATATATATATATATATATATATATATATATATA
>CAIGRK010023915.1:0-19232 GCA_903798315.1 Fraxinus greggii | reverse complement strand
TGCTGTAGAAGCTGCTGCAAGAAACTGCGAGCTAAATAGGCAAACACCTGCAAACCAGGATTGTCTAATACTCTCCTTCCTTGGGCTTTCTAGTGTGGCTCCAAAGAGCACCATTTTCTGAGATGAAAATGCATTTATAGTTCGATGGTAGTTGGCTTCCTTAGTTTTGTGCAATTTCAGCTTTTGCTGACATACTCTTCATCAGAGTACTCCTTGAATAAAATTTTCCAATGAGTAAGGGCTGAGCTGCCATCATCACATGGGCTAGCGGCCATGTTAACACGAGTCCTAGTGTGGAGGCAAAGACAGCTCCAAAAATTGCTTGAGTTAACAGTGACAAGCGATATCCAACAAGTGAGCGAACCATGTTGGCTTCTGTTGATATTCGTTCACATATTGCTGCACTTGTGTTTTCACTTTCATCAAACCAACCAATCTCAAAAATCATGTTTTTCCAGCAGCATCTCCCGTACTCTTTTATTAACTTTTCTTCCATGATAGCAAAATTGTAGTGCTGCAGAAGGTTGTGAAGAAGTTGAAAACTCCAAGGCCTACAAATACGAGAGAATATCCTCTTGCATGAGATGCGATGGACGATTTATCTGTCCTGAAGTAAACCGCTATAAGTGCTCCCACGCAATATGCGTTAATTGGTTGAACAGCTCCCGAGCCTATTGCTCCTAGGCACACTAACAAAGCTCTTTCCCCATTCAGGTGTGTTCATGCTCAGTAAACGCCACTGTGATGGAGCAGGATGAGATGGACCATTAAAATCTTCATCATCACTATCGTATGTGCCATCGTATTGAATTGAGTACGGAGCTGAGTAGGAGTAGGTTGTACTTCTTGAAAATGCTGGGCTAAATAGGTATAAAGCTGGAGTGTTTTGTGCACTTGACCTCACACTCAAATGGGGTTGGAGGGGTACTCATCTTGTGGTGATTTTTTCCTTCAATCTGATGGTTAGAATTACTTGTAGTATCATTTTCAGTTGCAGATTGTTGCAACTGAACCATTTTGAAGTACTCTCCATCATTCAGTTGCATAAGCTCGTTGTGTGAACCTGATTCAACAACTCATCCCGACTGGAGAACCACAATCAAGTTACTCATCTTGGTTATAGAGAGACGGTGTGCTACAACAATAGCTGTCCTTCCCTTAGATGCCTGGTCTATAGCTTTCTGTACAATTCTTGCAGATTCTGCATCCTAAGCACTTGTAGCTTCGTCGAGAAG
The DNA here is from genome assembly GCA_903798315.1 of Fraxinus greggii. Taxonomy (NCBI): domain Eukaryota; kingdom Viridiplantae; phylum Streptophyta; class Magnoliopsida; order Lamiales; family Oleaceae; genus Fraxinus; species Fraxinus greggii. Next base: position 17,997 of record CAIGRK010023915.1, on the reverse strand, counting down.
CAAGATTTTTGGATCTCATATCAAAGCCCTCGCTATGGCTATTCATTGTTTTTGTCGTCCTGATAACCGAACTCCAAATTGCTCAACCTGGAGATTAGATGCTTAAAATTATAAGACAGCATGTACAGTCTCGAACCGAATGACGGGGGAAAAGAATTCATGACAAGAAAGGCATTAGGATTAGTCTTACTTGAGTTTCATATGCATCTGGTAACTTCATAATGAAACCATGTGCATTTGCAGCCTTGGCTGCTTTCTCTACATCCTCTGTTGATGCCGCCTCCTTCCCGAATAATATATTTTCTTTTATAGATGTTGCAAAGAGGATTGGTTCTTGAGATGAAGCCTCTTTAGTTTGTATCCATCCAATAAAGTTTTCCTTCTATGGGGTCATAAATTCTTTGCAGCAGGGAAATGATGGTGGACTTTCCAGAGCCACTAACCCCAACAAGACCGACAATTTTCCCGGCTGGAATTTTAAGACCCAAGCCTTGCAATATGGGCGCATCTGGTCTTGATGGGTACGTAAAACAGACCCCCTTGAATTCAATTTCTTCTCTCACATGACGGAGCTTTTCCCTTCTTATAATCAGAATTTATGGCTGGTTCGCAATCAATCATCTCTGTAATACAAGTAGCAGCAGCCTTTGATTCCGCAGTGGCAGTGAGATTTGGAAGGGCAATCAAATTATTTCTGCAAAACACAGAAAACAGTAAGTTTCCGAGTTTGATGTGAAGGATCAAGCCAGCTGATCCTTAAAAATCTATTAATGAATAAACTCACAATCTCCCCATGACTATGAGAACGTTGAATCTGGCTACAAAAATGTCTCCTCCCTTTCTCCTTTTCTGCTAACCAGAAGAGATCCAACCCGAGCTTGAAATCCCATGCTCCCCATGCTCTTGCAAAACCTTGCTTTATTCCCAACTCCATAGGGTTTTTGCAGTGCATGGCTGAACTTCTCGATGGTTTCATTATCGGCAACACAGGAATATACAGTTCGGAATCAGGAAATTGCTTGTTTTGCAATTCCACCGGTGACTGCATAAGACTCTATCATCTTCATTGCCACATCCATCATCATCTTTCCAAATCCAAGTCCAGGGACAATGAACATTATGGTGAATGGTATAGCAGCCAAAGTGAGCCTCCATGATAGCAAAAAGGCAAATACGAGGCAGAAGATGAAGGATGACATATAGGCTAGGCAGTCAGGTATCTGCACAAAAATAATAATATTTCAAGTTTTGAATCAACTAAAATGACCAAGTATTGGAAATAGAATCATTTTCACTATTCTTAGTGCATGTTTGGTACGCAATACTAGTTACTGTATCATAAGCAAGATTTTGAATTATTCCACTGTACAGAGCGTGCTCTTTTAGTTTTGTGCAAGAAGATCCTTTAATTTTCTGAAATATAAGTGATCAGTCATGTGATTATACTTGGAAGGGTATCAATGCTGTGATTTCTCTCTTTCTTGCATTATATCGTCCATTTCCCATTTAAGCACTGATTTTAAGTTTTTGATAAGAGAAAATTTGGTGCTGTTGGAGTAAATACCTTCTCTCCTATGGTGATTTGGATTGTATTGGAATCAGCAGATATTGTCGTAACAACTTGATAAGTTTTTGAAGAATCAGCTGCCTGTGTGTTGAAGAAACCGACTTCTTGTCAGGACAGATTTCAGGTACTCTAATCTCATCCTAGAAGTCTGCCTCTCTGCTGTTCTTGCCCAGTCTAATCCTTCTGTAAAGATACACGCAAGGAAACATTAAAAAATGCATCTAAGAATCATGTTAAAATATACATAATCTGTCAATTTTTCGTAAGATTTTATGCTCTCGATAAAAGCAGATAGTCCAACCCCAATGGCCATGTAGAGTAGCCTTCGTCTGTACTGCCAGAAAAGTTAGTAGCATTTTAGTCGAATGTAAACAACAAGTTCCTAATATTGGTGAAATTATGCCTTCCAGCATATGTATAACATACATATATATATAGGGCATGCCTGGACAAGCTTTTGCTTCTATTTTTTGTAGAAGAGCTTACTAAAGAAGTCACTTTCAGTTAACTTCTTCTAAAAACTCATCAAATCAGATAGAACTTTCAGAAAATTATACCAACAGGATCTCAGAAGCTGCTTTTGGCTTTTCAAAATCACGGCCAAACGACGATAGTTCATTCGTATGAATAGAGACTGAACTGTTAAGGTTTCCGTACTCATTGATGACAGCACAAGAGGGATTTGCAATCCATCTCCAATGCTGCCTAAAGTCCCAAAGAGCATCAAAAACTTGTTGACTCTATCTGCATAACGAAAAATCCCCTTTTTCTTCCCTATTTTCTATGCCCCCTGAAGAGGGAGGGATCGACTAACTTTCAAAGAGAGAATTTCTTCAACTACTTTCAAGTACAAATATCTTAAATTATTTTCTTTTTATATAGAAATATATCGATTTCTCTGGCTTAGTTTGCAGGCCATTATTAGTCAGGTAGTTGTTTTATAGTTGTGAAAAGGATCCAATGTTTTCCTATATGTACCCGGCTGTTTGTTATCATTAGTTATTTTTGCTTTATATGATGATTACAACTGTTCTTTGTGCTTGTCTCTCCATTTTATTAATTTCCTTGAAAAAAAGTGTTTTCTGTGTTGTGAAAGCTCTATAATGCACTTTCAGTGATTCATCCCACATATCGTGATTCTAGTGCGCAAAAGAGTTGCTTGGCACACTAATTGACAGTGTTATGCTTTTACGAAATCAATTCCAAAAGTGAAAAAGTATTTTTTCTTGATTGCAAATATATAGAGTGGAGGTGACACCTATCGATAATATTATAAAGAAGCTCGTTTAAGTAGTAGTACGATCCGAACAGAATGTGTTAGAAAAGAGAGAGAGTACAAAATCTAAAACTAACATGCGCTAGTGAAATTGCAAAGTATCTGATTGTTTTTAAAATCTTCCGACAAATCTAACATTAAACCGAATGGAATGGAGAAAAATGGTGGGTTTTTACCATTTGTACAGGGGAAATGCATAGGAGATTTTACAGGTGTTGAGATGGCGGCACTTTTATGGTGGTTGATTTTTTTTTCCTCTCAATAAAAATTTGCTAATGGAATTCTATACATGTCCCTATAAAACTCTCTTGTACACACATCATTATTAAAAAATGATTTAGATTAATCACAAAATGCTACATTTTTCAGGGTTATAGTTACTCACACAACACCGGTGCAACATTTGCATTGTAAATTCACCAAGTTCATTTCTTCACAAGGATAGCATCCTTTATTTAATTATAAGCATGTTCAACTAAGCTTAAAAAATAAAAAAAAAACGAAAATTCAAATATAAAATGACAATTAGGTTACTGATTCACTTTCAAATGTCAAAAAGGGATCATCTTCCCCTATCCATTGTTTCAATGTCATAAGGTGGGACTCCATAAATTTTGGGCATTTTCTTTGTTTGTAAAACGTGCGAGTCGCCATTTCAAGACGTAATGGACTCATTCCAGCCAAATGTAATATTCCCATTTGTTTTATTTTGTTTAATCTTAGTAGGACAGGGTTTAGTTTAATAATCCAAAGCAATTTGAATTTAGTTTCTATGGAGGAGTTTTAGGCTTGGTCTTACTTAAATCGATATTTGGATTGGCTGGCATAATATCTAATTAAACACAACTAGACGCTCAAATCAAGACTTGCTTAACCTATATGCATTATGCACCAAACCATCCTCGATTTGGTGTTCAAGGATTTGATACAAGTATGTGTAAGTTAAAATGAGCCGTTCTATATTTACAATTTCTCATAGTGATGTTAACTTGATAATGAAACATTATTGATGTCACCAAGAACTCCGATCAAAATGTTAAAACAAATCAATTTTGGTCCTCCTTTAGCTTTCCCTTTGTGCTTGTAGGCCTTTTGTAAACCGAATCTTTTTATACAATTAGAATTTTTGTAGACAACATTCTTGTACACTATATGTAGCCTACACAGCTTGGAAAATTAGCAAAATCTTATTTTTATACTCATCCTGAGTCAACTATATAAATCATTCTGCTATCAATAAAAATATTTGTTTTTAATCACTTCATTCGAACTCGATACCATCGAGTTAAAACCAGCCTGAGAGAGTCCAAAAACAAGATCACATCCAAAGAAGACTTGTACAATAAATTAGGAGGCCTTATTTGAATAGGCAATTGGCAATACATCTATAATTTGTTTGTTAAGTGGATTCTATAGCAGATAATGAAAGACATTGTTTATTGAGTTGTCAATCCTATTCAATATTGCAAACAACCATAAAAGCATATTTAGTACGCATATAGTACTCGACAAAGCTGCACAATTTTATCAATTCAAGACCACTATTGTATGATGTAGCAAACAATAGATCAATGACATAATACAGATGTTTTTCAAGTTTCTTCACTGATTTGGGTCGAAGAATTCCGTCATCCCGGAATATTTTTCGTGAAACAATGCAATTTAAAAACATTTTCGGAAAAATAGAGAATATTACAGAGACAGGAAAGGCAAAATATCACATATTTTCATTCTGTTCATTCAGAAAGCTCTGAGGAAAGAATTTATGAAAGAAAAAATGTGTCAACTTAAAAAGATATATACATTGCCCGAAAAAATCACATAGGAGACAAAAAGATATCTAATGACCCGAAAATATCACCTAGGAGACCCCAAGTGATACGAGATACAATCTGATTCCAAAATTGTATCAAACATCAATTCTGAAGAAGAAAAAAACAGAAAAACCAGATCAATGGTAACCATATGCCAGCTGAAACTGAATTGAAACACAACAAATTCCAACCCAAACAGACGCCCACAGATATATATTATAAATTCTGTTGACATAGATAACTTATGAAACGAAATTAAGTTCTTTGTCTTCCATGTATAACAAAAAGAAAAGATCAAAAAGTTTCACCGGTTTGAGGAAGTCATTCCATTAACCAGGACTTCATTATTTTACCTCTAAGCAGATAAAAAAAAAAAAAAATGGGACACGATGATCACACCATGTATCTGCAAAATCCAAGCATTCTTCTTCCATAATCCATCACTAAGAGCTGACTCTGATCATTGTTACTCCCAGCACAACCTGGAATTTATGCATTACGTACATTCGCATCATCAAACAAAGAAAAATTTAGACACGGGGAGGGGAGAAAAAAGTTTTAAAGAAGTAAAATATGGCCATAAAGGTGGAGATAGCTGAAAAACCATTGGAAAGAGGAAATCTTGAGTGACTCCAGAAATTATCTCTTCATAATCCTCCTCCATGACCTATTGAGGAATATGAAATTAAGCAGGAGTCAAATTAAATAAGAATCTCTGCAATTATAGCCAGTTTTCTAAATCAGCCCAAAGTTAGCTTCCAAATTTTAAGAATCTTTGTGATAAGCTCTCTATACGTTTTACATATTCTAGAAGAGTCAGAAGGGAGGGAAAACAGAAGTTGTTGGGGAGCATGTGCTGGGGGAAAATCAGTTAGAAAAATAGCTATAAATAAAGGAACAAGCGTGGGAAGAAGGCAAGCAAATATTGAGTGGAAAAAGTAGACATGTATTACGTTCTTATACATGTATTTCTTTGAAGTTTCAATCAAAAGATCTATTCAATATTCTGTTCTCCTTTTTAAGATTTGAGCCCTATCAAATTGGTATCAGAGCCCGTTCGATCCGATGGCTCAAAAAAAGAACGAAGGAAAGATGGAACTGTTAGAAAAAGAAGTGGAAGAAATAAAGGCAGAACTGCAATGCTTACCAGGATTGGAGAGGTCAGTAGAACAATTGACCCAAAACATGGCCAAAATGATGCAATCAATGGAAGAAATTAGGCACTGCCCTTTCTGATGCTAGGATGGGGCCGAACAGGAACGGCGAAGGGGATGGGTTAGGAAGCATCACTGAAGGGAAAATTCCTGCCAACACTCATCATGGAACCATAAGCAATCAGCAAACACTGGACAGGGGAAAATGGCGGGAAGGGACAGGGGTAGCTGGCTACTGGGGGGTGACCATGAATAACGATCAGCACAGAGAAATGGATAATTGTCGGTGCGTGAGGAAATTAGAAATGCCTATTTTTAGTGGGGACAATCCAGATGGGTGGGTCTTTCGGGCGGAGAGGTATTTTGAGGTAAATGGGTTGACAGAGAGGGAAAGATGGGAGCTGTCGGAGTGAGTTTGGAGGGGGACGCACTGTCGTGGCTTCAATGGACGGAAGCCAGAAAACCATTTTTGGATTGGCAGCAATTTCGACAGCAACTCCTGCTACGTTTCCGATCAACACAGGACGGAAGCTTGCGCTAGAAATTCTTCGCTGTCCACCATGGCGGAACGGTGGCTGAATTCTGGCGAGAGTTTGAGATGCTGGCTACGCCGTTGACAGATTTATCCGAAGAAGTGTTGGAAAGCACGTTCATAAATGGGCTCAATCCAGAAATAAAAGCAGAGGTCCGTCTGTTGGGACCAAGGGGATTGGGCCAAATTATGGAGACAGCCCAAAAGGTGGAGGACAAGAACACGGTTCTTCAAAAATTCAAGGAACCCACAGCCCAAAGAAATTACAAAACCCACCCAAACCTAGTCAAATTCGATCCATTTCCCATGGAGACATTGACGGTGGCTGAGAGAGCTGCGAACCAGCGAAGGGAAGTCCCAATCAAGTGGATGTCTGACGCGGAGTGGAAATTGAGGAGGGAAAAGGATTTGTGCTTCCGCTGTGAAGAGAAATACACGGTGGATCACCAATGGAAAAACAGGGAACTGCGTGTACTTCTGGTACAGGGGGCTGAAAAGGAGGTAGTTGCAGGTGAGTTTTTTGAAGAGGAACAACCGCTAGTGGTAGGGGATAAAGTGGAGTTATCCCTTAATTCGGTGGTAGGGTTGACTACACCGGGCACTATGAAATTCAGGGGCACAGTCGGGTCCAGTGAAGTGATTGTGTTGATCGACTGTGGGGCGACCCACAGTTTTATTTCCCAAGAAGTGGTTCAAAAATTGGGGTTACCCACTACAACTACAAATAACTATGGGATTTTCATGGGTACATGAGAGTCGGTGAAGGGAAAAGGAATGTGTAAAAGGGTAGTCCTGGAGTTGCAAGAATTGACAATTATTGAAGACTTCTTACCATTGGAATTAGGCAATGTTGTACTAGCATGCAATGGTTATGCACCTTGGGAAGCATGGAGGTTAACTGGAAGCTATTAACCATGAAATTTTGAATGGGGGATACTTGTAGGACATTAAAGGGCGATCATGGGTTGAATAAATCTGGGGTATCCTTGAGAACGGCAACATTCCAGTCACTGATAATTAAGAAATTATTTGAGGAAATTCGTTTTGGTTTTCTTTGATGACATTTTAGTGTACGGTAAGAATGTGCCTGCACACGAACAACATTTGGACATGGTCTTCACCGCGCTAGAAATGCATCAGTTGTGCGCCAACAAAAAGAAATGCCCCTTTGCTCAACCTCAGATAGAATACTTGGGTCACCTGGTCTCGGCGGAAGGGATGGCCGCTGACCCGAACAAAATCATAGCCATGGTTAAATGGCCAACTCCTCATAATCTACGGGAATTTTAGGGTTTCTTAGGACTAACCGGTTACTACAGAAGATTTGTTGATTGCTAGCTTACACAACAATTGAAGAAGGATTCGTTCGGCTGGAATGAGGAAGCGGAGGCAGCATTTGAAAAGTTAAAAGGGCCATGAATACGGCCCCAGTATTAGCCCTTCCTGATTTCTCGAAACCTTTCACTATTGAGACAGATGCTTCAAGCTTTGGTTTAGGGGAAGTACTCATGCAGAACCAGCGGCCCATTGCACACTATAGCCAAGTATTATCGACAAAATCTCAACAAAAGTCCATCTACAAGAGAGAGTTGATGGCCATCGTGTTAGCAATTTAGAAATGGCGACATTATGTGTTGGGAAGGAAGTTCATCGTGCGCACAAACCAATGCAGCCTCAAATACCTCTAGAACAAAGGGTGATTCCGGGGGGATTTCCAGCGTTGGATGACCAAGTTGATGGGGTTTGATTTTGAGATTCAATACCAACCGGGACTAGAAAATAAAGCGGCCGATGCATTATCACGCATTCCCCCTAACGAACTGGCAACACTCACTTTCACAAAGTTATTGGATGTTGATTGAGAACGAAGTGGAAAATTACCCATTGCTGTCCAAAACCAAGAGAGGCCTGCAAGAAGATCCGGATTCACACCCGCGATACTCGATCATAAGGAAGACTGCTGTACAAAGGACGACTCGTAATCTACTGCACGTCGTCATTGATTCCTTCACTACTACATGAATTCCATAGCAGCACATTGGGTGGCCATTCTGGGTTCCTTTGCACCTATAAACGGCTAACCGGTGACTTATATTGGACGGGGATGAAGGCGGATATTAAAAAGTTCGTAGCAGAGTGTCCAGTATGTCAGCAAAATAAGACTATTGCTCTTTCTCCGGCCGGGTTACTTCAGCCTCTACCAATTCCTCATCTCATTTGGGAGGACATCTCAATGGATTTCGTGTAAGGACTGCCTAAATTAGGAGGGTACAATTCAATCCTTGTCGTGGTGGATCGTCTAAGCAAGTACGCACATTTTGTGCCACTTAAACACACATTTACAGCATCTGGGGTCGCAGCAGTTTTTGTCAAAGAAATAGTGTGCCTCCATGGCATCCCCAGCTCTATTATTTCAGGGATAAGGTATTCTTAAGCCATTTCTGGACTAAACTTTTTCGGATGCAAGGGACCTTTCTACGCCGAAGCACGGCCCAACACCCTCAATCAGATGGACAAACAGAAGTGGTAAATAGGTATGTGGAAACCTATCTTCGTTGCTTCACTTACAATCGGCCCAAAAATTGGTATTCATGGCTGTCATGGGTAGAGTATTGGTATAATTCGACATTTCATTCTTAAACAAATACAACCCCCTTTCGAGCAGTGTATGGAAGAGATCCTCCTCCCTTAATCAGCTATGGCAAATAGGTCACAAATGTACAATCGGTGGAGCAACAATTGAAAGACCGGGACATTATGTTAGAAGAGTTAAAATCTCATCTCATTCATGCTCAGGAGAAGATGAAAATAGAGAAAGACAGACACAGGAGAGATGTTCAGTTTGCGGTTGGGGACTTTGTTTATTTCAAGTTGTGCCCATACCGCCTCCGTTCATTGGCAAAAAGGAGAATGAAAAGCAGCGGCCCAAGTATTTTGGTCCGTTTGAGATAGAAAGCTGATAGGGCCTGTTGCATATCGTCTGAAATTACCTCTTGCTACTACAATACACCCAGTCTTCCATGTGTCGCAACTAAAGAAAGCAGTAGGCGCAACAGAGGCAAGCCAACTATTTCCATCCCATCTCGATGCGAACCTTGAATGGATTGTGGAACCTGATGAAGTTTTGGGCGAACGTCCAGGTGGAGAGGTATTAATAAAATGGAAGGATTTGCCTACTACCGATGTGTCTTGGGAATCAGCAAAAGCTATCCTTAAACACTTGCCAAGCTTCCACCTTGAGGACAAGGTGTCTTGGAAGCCCAGAAATATTGATAAGCCCCCTATACGTTTTACATATTCTAGAAGAGTCAAGAAGGGAGGGAAAACAGAAGTTGTTGGGGGAGCATGTGCTGGGGGAAATCAGTTAGAAAAATAGCTATAAATAAAGGAACAAGTGTGGGAAGAAGGCAGGCAAATATTGAGTGGAAAAAGTAGTCTTGTATTACGTTCTTATATGTATTTCTTTGAAGTTTCAATCAAAAGATCTATTCAACATTTTGTTCTCTTTTTCTGATTTGAGTCCTATCACTTTGCTTTCTTGAACATCCATTTTTAAGACTTCGCAGGCAGTTATCTTATTTGTAACATATGAAACTCAAGTGTCTCTCTCAAAGCCATACGGAAGTACTAAGCATCATTTGGCATATATAATATGGAAATATATAATTAAGAAAAAATCTTAAACTTACATGGGAGGAGGCTTTCAACAAATGGAAATGCGACTGGGGAACAATCGTCAAATTCATCATCTAGATAGTGTACAACCCAAGTATAGTCTTGTAAATTTAAGATGCAGTAGCAATGGGATCCATCCATGAGCCTGATTATAAAAAATATCTCCTCCTTTATTGCAGCTACAGAGTTAAAATAGTGAATTTCCAATTCCAGTTCAATTTCAAGAGTGCCTCTTAAGTTCCAAACAGACTGTTCAGGATTTATTAAATCCCATATCTCCATAGAAGGTCCGATATCATCGATTGCCTGTGGATTATAAACTGGATAATCCACACGCAGCAATGACAAACAACCTTCTAGTTCGAACAGAAATGTCCATTGATGCATTGCAGAAGGAAACTCAATTCTCAAAAAATTCTCATTCATGTCAACAGAGAGGATGTGATCAGGAATTCCAAATTCCACTTCTGAACTCACCATCCAATACATTCTACCACCCACACATACATAGGAAGGGTAGTATGGGCAATTGGGATTAGGCTTAGGACCTTTTTTGACCTCAGAAATAGCTGTCCATGTTGCAGTATCAGAGAAATATACTTCACATTTGTACATCCCATATTCTATTTCATGCGAATCGCGGAAAAACCGAAAAAGTTTGTATTTGTTATTTTCGGGGTCAAAGACAAGCCCAACTGATGGAGTATCTATTGATGGACTCCCTTTAGGAAGCAATATGATTTCTTGAGTTGTAGGATTGAAAATATGGATGTCCATATCTTCTCGTTCATCTTGGTTGACACAACATATTAGACCATTCAAGAAACAGATTATGTCAGGAGAAAATATATTACCAAAACCAGGGGTGGGAATCTCACGATCTATTGTTCCATCCCCCTCCATCAAATACAGATGAGTAACTATATCTGAGGAATCAGAGTAAGGACAAATAATAAATTTAGGGTTCATCCTGGAGAAGCTTAGTTGCAAGTCAGGAAAGTGTGGTTCAGAAATCAACCCCAACCAAAGTTTTGAAACAGATTTGCACACTAGTGCGGCTTTAACAGGAAGTCTTGGGAGAATGTTGGCCAAGATTTCCTCAATGTGTCCAATTTCAGACACATTATTGCATCGCAAGTGGGCACAATCATTTCTCATCTCAGACATATTATAGCAGTACGTAACTTCTGGTATCAGGAGAGTACAGCGTTCACGTCAATTGATTCATCTGCACTAAAAAATCATCAGTTAATTTTTGAGGAATATGAAAAAAATTCTATTAAACAGCAATCAGGAATCTCTCCACAAAAGTGTATTATGTTTTTTCTTTTATTGTCTTTTGTACTCTCTTTCTCCCAGAGCACACAGCTATCCAAACTCAAGATCTACGAATTATGAAATCTACCAATCAATTCCAATTTACTATTTGTATAGGATACCAAAATTTCAAGTCAAACAGTAAGAAAAGGGAAGAGAAAAGGTATACAGCAATATCACCATGTTTAAATTAGTTCTACCACTTGCTTTGAGAAAAAAATAATATCGCAACTACATATAACTCTCACATATATATTAACCTTGAATACCAAACAGACACTTAAGCCTTTTGAGCTAAAATAGTAAGGTTTTCATGCTCAACCAAACTTTTCTTCATAAGTTTAACTGAGGTTGAGCTCAGATTATAGATGAGTGCCTTTTGTACTCAGTTTCTTTAGCCTAACCTGGACGTCCTCACACAATATTATCCATATTTTCTGTTGAAATGAGTGGGTATACAGAGGTGGTCTATTGCACATCGAGGACAGAGTGAAAGACCAGAGCACATAAAGGGCATTTGTTTACATCATTTTACTTTCCCCTTCGATTGAAAAACAAGAACAAATTAAAAAATAATAATTTATTTTTTCTCTTCTTCAATTACAACCCCACATCCACCCCCACCCCCATCTCCAATAGAACTCTTATTACGCGAAACTCCATCAATTAAGGGTATAATAGTACTTCAACTATAGCTCACTTCAGCTTAGTTTGTGCAAAACAAAATTGAGCCAAAAACCAAGTTGAAGTATTTATAAATTGAGATATGGAAAAGAACCCACATTCCACAAAACATATAATCAAAAACAACAATTAGCGGATCCAAGGCTGGCCTGGACCAGGCTACAGCCCATGCCAGATCCACCAAATCTGAAATATTCAAGTTGATTCATCTTGCATTGACTTTACATGTTTCTACAACGAATGCTTAGCAAGCATTTTCAACAATGAAACAAGTAAAGAAGAATCTTCGTTAACAAAATGGAGGGTAACCATCTTGTAGATTATATGATGCTCTTCATCAAACGAGAACTTGCCAGAAAATAGATGTACATTCTTTATGAATTTTACATTTCAAAACCTTACCAGAAACAACTTTAAATTAGATGAAAATGACTTTTAATGTTATATATGAATTTATTAAATTGAAATTCTTTATTTCAGCCTTATATCCTAAATTTCTAGATCTGTCCCTTAACATCGTATACAAGCTAAAACAAACATTTAAAACCAATCAAATGAATCCAAAGTTGATGAATAACACCAAGCACAAAATTTAACAAGAACTATATTTATTCATAAAGAGGAAGGAAAAACTGACATCAATCTTTAAAAAACTTAGATATAAATTGATGCTAAATAACAATAAACTCGCACATGCCACTCAAATATAAAATTCAATAATTAAGGATGCCGAGAAAATACTAAATTCAAGTGCAAAATCGGAAATAGCTGTAAATAGATTTACTTCGAAGATTTGATTTGCTTGGCGACGGATGCCGGACAATCAAATGGAGTGATTACTTAAGTGTTATTGCCAAGAGAATTATAAGATAAGAGAAAGAGAGATGAGGAGCCGATATAGAGAAAGAGATGAGCCGACAGGGAGAAAGAGACGAGACACCCTCTTTATACCATCTTTATATAGGTCAAAACTAGGGATTACTATGCCCAAATTAAATTTAGAACCTGTTTGGCATGACTTTTACTTTTGGTTTTGTTTTTTGTATAAGAAATTTTGAAGAAAGTTACCTTAATTTTTGTTCGGAAACTAATTTTTAAAAGAGTTTCCTATTTTGAAAGTATTTTTAGAGGAAGTCACATTGAACTAACTTCCTCTAAAAACTCTTCTAGCTAAAAGAAGCACTTTAATAAAACTAGCCAAACAGATCGAAAAGCAGCTTCTGAATCTCAAAAGCTTCTTTTGACTTTTCAAAAGTCAAGCCAAACGGACCCTTAAATTGTTTTACACCTCAAATAGACTTGCAGATGATTTTTCAAGCTCACAAGAAACCTGAGAAAACCACCATCATTGACAGCAACAATCTCATCATTGAGCATCTTATCAATGATATTGTTAAGGGAAATGAAGTACAAGAGCCCGAAGGGATGGGCCACGAAAATGGAAAATGGCATAACTGGAAGCTCAAATTTATCTCAACAAGGATACAAGTCTGCTATATTGTAAATTAGACTAACATTCAAGTACGTAGGAAAATCAAGTAGATACATTAGTTCCAAGTCTTTTAACAATGAGGAATGGGCCAAGTCAACGAGCATAGAGATTTTTTGCTACATTCTTAGGAAAATGTTTAGGGTCAAGTTGAATCATGACATAATCACCAATATTAAATTCCTTATCCTAGAGTGTAAATTAGCTACAAGTTTATAGTTGTCATTACTCAAAGCAATTTTAAGTTTTATATCATCATGCGATTCACGAATTTGATAAACAAAAGTAAGTTTAAGAAGAACAAGTGAAATGGAAATTACTAGGAAATGGAAATTAGTAGGCAAAGGACAAGGTCAAGGGGTTAGCAAGAGAGACCCTAGACTACTTGAGACAGAGTACAACTAGTGGATCTATTGATAGAATTATTACATGCAATATCAATGAGTATCACAAGGTCCAAAATACCTGATTTATCGCGACTAAGCAACGAAAGTATGTTTGGAAGGCTTTTCCAAAGCCTAAAAGCACTTTTCAGGAGGTCAAAACTACATTTGTTCCAAATATTGGTAGTGAATTCAAAAAGTTCTTTTTGATAATTAAAAAACAATTAAAAAGGTTGTTTTAGAAAAGCTCAAATTTTGAGCTTATTCAAAAAGCTCTAATTGAGCTTTTACAGTAAATTGTAATCTACATTTAATGAATCTTTAAAATCAACAAAATACACATTAATATATCCCAAAAAAATTTCTGAATCTAACCTAATTAAATAAATATTAGGTTTATACAAAACCACTTTATTAATTCACAACCAAAAAGCTCTACTCACAATAATTGTGCCAAATGGACCCTACATAAACTATTAATAATCATCTTAATTTGACCGTAGGTCAGAAGAAAACTTTATCGTTGTCCATGTTAAATAAAGTATTATTCAATAAATAAAAGAGTACACAGGGACTATAAATAAAGAGGAAAATCATGGACTATAACTTTAAAGAAGGAAAAGCCTAGAATACCTTTAACAAAGAGAGAGAAATTACAATAATATCAAACACCCTTCGTCAAATTCACAATGGAAAGCATCTAGAGTTTGCCAAGAAAACCTAGATGACTTATGTGTATAACTTCATGTGATCTATTAAAACATACCAAATAATGAAAGATTTCCTTATCGTGAACAGACATATAATGTAACATTTCCTTACGAAAAATACATCCCCTTATATTTAAGTGTTGACACTTCCCTTGCATGCAAGCTGAAAAGTGTCATATGGTCCAACGGCCTAACTTAGCATTATGAGCTCGACTAACAATATGACATTCTTTGTTTTCTGCAACTTTATTGTGGAATCCAAAACACCAATTTGAACATATTCAATTACTAAACCAAACAAATGGAAATTCCAAATACCAAAAATCACGATTAACTTCCAAATCCAGATTAACTGGATGCAAATATCGAATTCCAGATCAACTAGTTATAAATATCAAATTCCATAGTTCAGATTTAGCTGGATACAAAGATCAAATTCTATATTCCAAAATTTACTAGATGTTATTATTTTGTGTGTTTTGCTTGTCTATGTTATTCAAAGGCTGGTACGATGGGATTAGGTTAGTGTCAATTACGTGGTTCAGGTTTTTGTGATTGGTTCTAGTGGCTGAATTGGTGATGGGCGAAGAGCATGGCAGGGACTTTATTTGGGGATGGAGACGGATGTTGCAAACTACCTATCCATGAACTTCAACATTCACATCAAGTAATTTGTAAGAGAAAATGTTAAGTTTTGATACCAAAATGAGTTGCATAATAGAGAGAAGAGAGAGAGAAGAAAAAAGATGAAGATGAGTTCTTTGACTGTATCAATGATAATAATAATGCAAGAATTACCCACTTTATATAGGTTTTACTATGCCCTAGATATGGAAACAAAACTATGGTTTACCTAGATAAGGAAACAAAATGAAATTGTCTTAAATTACAATAAAACATATAAAAAACCAAATTAAACTTAATTTCTTGTACACCTCAAATAGAATTTTAGCACTTCATCACAAAGCCCATCCACTGCTTGGGCTCTCTATTCCAATAAAAAAAATATTATTGCCGATAAGGTTACTGGTACTTAGAAAAATATATTTAACTCTGCTATTAATCAAACTTCGAGGATCAATGAACATTAGACAACATCGATTACTAAAATTATCGCAAGAAATATTGATCCACTGGTATAACTCCAATTTTCACAGGAACTCTTTAACTTCCTTTTAGAAGTTTGCAAAACTAAAAGGGCTCAAAAGCACAAATATTGGAGAACATGTAACTGGTAAATAATAAAAGTACTTGATTGAATCGAATATACTCTGTCTACTAGGAGAAATAATAGTATGAGAGATCAAGAGTACAAAAATGAAATAGGCATTTACAACCAAAATAAGTCAATGAAATTATCAAAGAAAATGTAGTTTCTAAGGACTCTTACATAGTAATGAGGGATCGACGAAACCAAGAGTAAGGAGTAGTTAATGAAATCAAGGACTGTTTTTCACACAATTGTCTCTTAATTGGACATTTTTTTGTGACCCTTACGCGTACTTCTCTCATTTGTAATGCCAATTTCTAATCATACTTGCTTCCAAAACATAAGGTGAAGAAACATGATTGAGATGAAAAATGTTACACAATTGACTTTCAGGTTTATCCGAAAGAGAAATGAGCATGCAGTCCAACATTATGTCAAAATAAACACCAAGTTATCCAAGAAGATACCTAACATCAACTCCAAATTTCATTTTCTACATTATTGGAGATGCTGATTTTGGCAAAAGAAAGCATGTTGGATTAACTTGTTCGCACAGGACATACTATTTAGAATGTATAGAAATAGTAAAAATGATTATGCAAAAATAATATGGTTAATAAATACTACTAATTGGAATAAATGAAACCTGAATTTCACAAAATATTCATGCACGAAACTATATTCCAGACTACCATGACATAAATAATGCAATCACTACGCTTGTGTTTATTTGTAATAGTATTTAGTTCTACCATGTCAAGAAACATGCAGTTACTTAGAACTACTTGCATTTGCAGAACTAAAGATATTATTCTAACTACAACCAATACTAAATGAGCTTCACTAAAACAAAGGAAAGTGAACAATTACCTTTTTCGGACTGTGTACGAGAATAAACCAATTCATCATGTAATTGCTACTCCTTCCGTGGTGCTTGGCACTCATTGGAGAAGCAAGTAACGATGAGGGAAATGAGAGTCCCAGCACAAGAAAATCCATTGAACTCCTACTACGAACTCTGCAAGAACCAAATAGAAATTTATCTCCAAAG
This sequence comes from Fraxinus greggii, assembly GCA_903798315.1. Lineage (NCBI taxonomy): Eukaryota > Viridiplantae > Streptophyta > Magnoliopsida > Lamiales > Oleaceae > Fraxinus > Fraxinus greggii. The sequence continues at coordinate 1,135 of CAIGRK010023915.1, read as the reverse complement.
CACGCGGATTGTGACATTGTCTGAAGACAATATCCTCACCAGTAGTTTGCAAACAAGTTTCAGATCAATCTAGTAAAGAAGATGACCCTGCCAAATGAGAACAAAATATTCAGAAAGCTCCTATTAGTATTTACATATAAACAATTCTGACATTATTAAATTATATAAACTAGCAAAGAAGAACCACTCATAGAAATACATATACTTAATCTGAAGAGGTTTTCAACTAATATAAATACAAGGGATGATATCTTTCAAACAGAGAAGCGAATTCAAGCTACCTTCAAGCATTTCCAGCCAGATTCGAAATGCAAAATCAAAAAGAATTTACTATCTGCCAGCTTAATAATGGAAAGCATTTCATTACCAAGAGTTAACGCACTCAATATGAGGATCCAGGTTGAAATCAGCAGAGTTGCGGAATCTTCACAGCGCCAAGAAGACTGATTTTGGGTTTCTAAGGACTATAAATCCGCTTATTGTCCAGAAGAAACCTCCAAATTCAATCAAAAAGGAAAATACATTGAATTCATCCGGTACATTGACTCCATTTAATAAGAAAATTTTAGTAAAATTATCTCTCAGATCAACTTAAAGGATGTAATAAAGAGTGTTACGGAAATCACGCTTACAATTCCTCCAGTGCTACGATTCATAAATGTGGGTTAAGGAGCAACTAAATAGATTGGATATATGATATAGAGATACCTTGTCAGTGGTGACGATCCGCCGGAGAAGGAATCCCAATTTTCCGGCCGTCACGTTTGGAGACCTGTGAGTCACAGCCAGTAATCAAAATTCCAAGTGAATTAAGGACGAGTTCCAGTGAGAAAATTTAAAAAACAAGGGAAATTAGTTGAGACAAGCTTAGAAATAAGAATCGTGTAAATAGATCCAAAAAAATAATTATTTGAAGAATAACTTTGACCAACAATCTTTTCGAAAATACCCTGTTATATAGAAATTGTAACCAAAACTACTATAAAAATATAGAAATTTTAATTAAATCCAAAAATTTTATAAATATCTTATTCTAAAGTTATTTATGAGAAAATCTTTATTAAACAGACTACATAATGAAATGAAAAAATTAAGATATATCTTAACAGTTAGATTTTATTTTAGACTATTCAGT
>CAIGRK010023848.1:0-11808 GCA_903798315.1 Fraxinus greggii | reverse complement strand
AAACTCTATATCAATTTGTTCACTATCTATATTGCAAATTATCTTGTTTGCCATAATCAAAAAGAGGGAAATTGTTGACCTATGGTTGATCATGGACTCTTTAAAATAGAGAGTATCTCACATTTAAAAAGTCTCTTCAAGATGATCTAAATACTATTTTGATATTCATTCTTACCTCACTACCCGAAAATCCCCAACGGAATCAGGAGATATTGCCATCCTTTATAAGTTGATGGATTTTCACCATATTCAATTTGAGTATTTGTCAAGTTGTTGGAACAAAACCATCAACTACTTTAGAAAAATTTAGAGGAATGCTAAAAATCTAAAATCAAAGTTAATAATTAATTTCATCATAATTACTATACAATTTCCAACTGTTCATTTCATAAAATCCACCGTTCCTCTTTCAGATAATCAGCCTTTTAGCTCTCTTAAACAATCTGTGTCAAGACTAAAAATGTCTCATTAGTTTTTTCTAAGGGTTGGAAAAGAAGCTAGTCTATTTTAAAATAAAAATAATCTACTTTTGTTGTTTCTTATTGTAAAAATCACATTGACTCAAACAAATTAATACTCGTTCAACTCAATTAACTGAATGAGTAATGTTATTTATCATTATAATGATGAAATATTAGTTAGTAATTTAGGTGAAATAATGAGATTGAATTTATACTTAGGACCTGTTGTGCAAAACTTTTGCATCTTGTAGAAAAAGTTCTTGAATAAGTCAAATTTGAATTGGTTTTTCTAAAAACTCTTCTACTAGACAAAACACTTTCAAAAATTACCAAACATGTCCAAATACAGTGTGCAACTTTAGACTTTCCACATCCCAGTCAAATGAGCCCTTTAACAACTCGATATTTGGAGCACACAATTCATAACATTTCAATGTTACACCCTATATATTAATTTCCGAGAGGCTGTTAGAAGCAATGAACATGTACAATCACGATCTAACAGGAGTCTTGTAATGCCCAGCCAACCAATCGCCAAAGTGAGAAAATTACCCGTCGGTACTTGGTTTAGAGACTAATTTACCTGCACAACGAATTACCATGTATGTAAATGAAGTTTTATTTCGAGAACAATTGTCTCTCTCTTTGTCTGCCTTTCTACGTTTTATTCTGCGGTGTGAGATCATCACTGCATACAAAATCATGCTACATAGCCAATCATTCTCCGGAAACCTGATCTGGATCCGGCCAAATAGTATTCCGGTTAGTGAACAAATAAATTGGCATAGAAGTATGATAATGGTTTAGCTCCTGCAAAAAGATTCCACATACAAGGTTTAATTTTGCGAAGGCACTTGTTGTAAGAAAGTATTGATAGTACGAGATGTCTACTTCGACTTGGGTACATGGGTCAGGTGCACATATGTAAATTGAATACCACAAGCTGTAAGACTCAAGTTCTTTAATTCATTTTAGAGAATCAATACACTCGCAAGCCATTATAATTTTTCCATTTTCATCAAATATCAAATAAGAATTATTTGGATGAACCACGGGTACTGACTATAAACAATTACCTTGTTCCACAAACAAACAGCAGATGTTCTTGCAATAGCTAACAATCGCAAAAGAAGTCCCTGAAATGATCAGATAATTAGATTAGGAATCATATGCACGTTTAATGGCTAGAAAAAAAAATTATCTGTAGCAAGTAGTAAACCCCAATCCAATATGCAACTTGGTAAATGCACAGTATAGAGCCCCTTGGAAGAAAAACTCGTATTTAATTGATCCACAAAATAAAATGGCCAATTTGAGAAGTAAAACTGCTCATATCTTGTGGACTTGATGCTAACGTCAACCAGTCCCCACACTCCGGGGTGGGGGGGTGGTGAATTAAGAACCATGGATATACTGTACCAGCATGAAATCATATATATTTAATAAAATTTAATATTAATTCTGATCGTATATATTAGCCCCTGTTTGAGCCTCATTTTTCAAAAATTCATTTTTAATCATACATTCTCCCAATCATTTGCACATAAACTTAAAATTTTTCTCTTCTCTTTAATCAAACATTCTCCAAAAAAATCAATATCACAAAATTCATATATGTGAAAAATGGGGCTCAAACAAGGGCTTAATGTGTCTTATTACAGAACACTCATCCTCAATGTAGTTGGTATCCTTTGTATATTTTAAATCATCCTACCTCCATTGGAAGGTTGAATGTTCAAAGAGCTACACGGGATCTCAAGAACACATCCCTTACTGCTTCCAAAGAAACAGGTTGCCTGCCATCTTCACCAAACGACTTTTGTACCACAGCCATCTTAATTGTTATGTATACACTATGTATATGTAATCACACATTCCTTAGTCTGTGTCTATGTTCATCTGCATGTACATTAGATAGACCTATTAACTTTTCAAATTCCAATATGTGACGAGGATCGATAGGGCAAATATTCAAGGGTGATTTAAACTGATGTTCGCACAAGACATGCACTGAAATATAACTTCAACGAATGATGTTAATAATTTTTTTTCAAAATGCACAACTCAGACATCAGAATAAGTCAAGCACCAAGGCACTTCAGGGCAAATTGGGACAAACCATAACAGATCACAATGCTCTATGTAAACAAAATAAGCAGAGATTTTCTTTCTTGAACACAAGAAGCTCGAGAACTTCATGCAATTTAGCGATTTTCCATCAAGTCTTGTGGTGAGGTGTCTGCTTTTTCACTCTTCTATTTACGTAATTCATAGTTTATATGCTTATTCATACCTCATAGACTAACATAGGATTTGGTTGCGTGAACTTTACTTTCGTGGATTTCCATCACCACTTTTAACGACCCATGCAGAACCTTGTGATACACATAGTTCTTGTAAAACCTGCAGATCATAAGGGAGTACATAAACCTAAATTAGCAAGCAATTTATTCACAAATAAGTCATTGAAGCTTCTACCATTGATAACAGGGAAAAGGACAAGAGGCTCAGCAGGTTAATCAAATATTTTTCTCAAGTGCTGAAACATACCAAGGACAGTGAAGGGAACATGACCAGTTAAATATCTCCGTTCTCATCCTAGTAACAAATGTTCTGCTCAGGAAACTGACAAGAAACTATAGGACAGTATTCTTGGGAACCATATCTATATAATTTCCCACAAGGAGGTCTGACTTGAGACGTGGTTACTAAGAGTACTCTTAATTGTTGACGGAATTCAAAGAGCTTATGCATGGGCAAATTTATAAGGAGCATAATATAACTTCCCTCACATTACCTCACCAGCTCTCAGAAGTATATTCACTATACATATTTCTCTGCTTCATAATTCCATTATTTAGCTTTCTACTCTGAGCATAATGCTAGATTAAGTCCTAACTGCTCATTAAAAGAAGTGGGTGACATAGGTTGTGCAATGCTTAAGAGCCTTTAATAGGAAGGAAAAGCATTGGAAGCTGTCATGATAAGCAAGTAATATAGATGCTAGATTAAAGGCAAGATCATTAGGGGGCCACCCTCCATCCCTCCCACCCGACCACACACACCCATATAATGACCGTGGTAATCCCCAATCATCTCCTGTGACAATCTCAATCATGTTTTTGCTTTTGAAAGGCCTTAAAAATTATTCAAAACGTAATTATGAATTTTTCAGGAAATATTAAATTCGCCTCAAAGGGGTCAGGGAGAGAGTATTTGATCTCAACACCTAATACAATTTCATCATAAGTAATTGTAAGCTAGACCGTCTGATATTCAATCTGAGGTATATCCCTTTTAAGTTCCATCTTAGCAGCCTCTACTATGGGAGCCTTTTTAAGCTTTGCATTTGGTCCTTCAGCAATAAGAAGATCAATGACAACCTTCCTGGAAGGGAAAGAACCACATCAATAATGAACAATATAAAGATAAGTTGGTAAAAGAAAAATATCAATGTTCTAGATCCAAATAAATGAAGGCAGGTCTAACCTGAATGGATCGTACTGTGGATGATCTGGTGATGATTTTGGAACATAAACGCCATGAATATTAAACACAAATTGACTAATGATAGCCTGAAGCTCATCAGGAAAAGCACCAATGCTGTTTGCTGCAGCAACTGCCTCTTTGGCAAATCCCTTTGAACGGGTGGACTCAGAAACTGCCAAGTCCCTCAAACGCTGGCAAATTTGTTGAAAACTGGCATACATAGCATCAAGTAAAATTTCATCCGTTGACAATCAAACTAAATTTCATCTGTTGACAATCAAACTAAATTTCCGCAGGAAAACCCTAACACTCTGAGGATTGAGTCTGAGGATTGAGTTAGGTTTGCTAGATTAAGGGGCATATTAGCTTGAATAAATTTGATTAAATAAGAAAATTCAAACTAGTTCCTTTATCTTTCCGTTGAGAATCTAAATAATATAAAAATAACAATAAAAAAGTTTAAATATGGTAATGGTCTAGTGGCATTTTGTAAAACCATGTCAATTGCACCAGCCCAGAAAATGCAAAAATGTAATCCTACTAGTATCCCATGCTAAGTGCAAGCAGAGAACTAATTTACGTGACCATCCATCTCCCTAACAATCACGTCTCAATTTAATGAATCAGGGCCAGAAAAGGCCATGGATGAAAAAGTCACAGCAACACTTATTGCATGTGAAAAAATTGTCAAACATTAATCAAATCACATGCAAAATAACTGTTTACTTACAATTAGCTTCTGTGTACTTTAGGATACAAAACATGATAAGCCCCCCCCCTGTTTGATACAAATTAAAATCTGATTTTAATCTCAAGTCAAAGTCAACAATTAATTTTAATCACACATTTCATGGACTCACAACTTTTCAACCACAAATTCCATCAACTTTTATCAAAATCTACTAAAAATCTGATTTTAATCTACAACAAACAGGGGCTAAATATCTTCAATCACAAATATGACCACATATAACTACTAATTGAAAATAAGGACTTGATGTAATAAAATGATCTCACCTGCAAACCTTGATGCTTTTGAAAAGTTTCTGAAGGGCCTTCATTAAAGCTTCTCGAGTCTCTTCTGGCATTGGCATCCTTGAGAACACCCCATTCAGAGGTTTCAGAGTTACTTCACTGGAACTCGTTGATGTGGCCGGATTGTTTACATTAGACTTCGACGAATTTTTCATACCAGTTCCATTTCTTGCTCCAAAAAGATCATTTATCTTCTTTTCCAAGGATTCCCATTCTTCTTGTTGCTTTGCAACAGTAGGATTGAGTTTTATGAGTCTGCAATCAGGAAGCCCTCTGAGTTTCCAATCACTAAAGAGGGGTCTCGCAACAGCCAATACATTTAGGACATCTTTCATTGCTGTAGCAAGTTGAGGACGTCGAGGTATTTGTGAATCATTAACTAATGGATTCTTGCTAAACAAAAGAAGAACATAGTCCCTGGCTAAAACTTCAATTCCTGATTCTGTTCCATATACCAGCGAACTTTTTGGAACCCACATTCCTTGGACTAATCGAGCATATTCCTGCAGGACTTCAAAAACTTCTTCAACAAGCTTATCTGGAGCTAGGTGCTTTAGAGCGTCAAATCGATGAATTGGAGAACCCTGTTCCATCAACTTCATATATCAATTGCAATAAAAATCTGAAATTGTTGATTAATTCACGTTATACATGTAAGGAATGACCGAAAGGAAATCCTTAAAATACATCTTTGAGATCAAAGTAACTAGCAACAGACCACAAGAAGCCAAGTTTTGCACCGTTCTTTTAGTGGCAAAGTCATCAAAAACCTGAAACAACATCACATTACAAACAGAAGATCTATATCCCATATACAGGCGTAAAGACAATTGCAAGTTTCATGCAGAGGAAAAGTAAACGAATGTTTCCTATGGGAAAGCAAAGGCATGTTAACAACAATCCAATAGAAGTCAATATTATGGCAGTAGCAAACGGATAATAAGAGAATTGACTTCATGGACAGGATACAAGTTCAACTAAAAAAAGTAATTCAAAAATGGGGTGAAGCAAAAAAAAAAAGAAAAGAAAATGTCCATGGGCCCTGAGAAATACTACCATACAAGCAACAAAACTATCATCTAATGATATTATCAGTGCTACATTGCGATTCTGAATATCAGTAATCTATTAAAAGCAAAAAGAAATCTTTATAAAAACACAATAGTCATGAGAAATTGAATATAAAGTCACATTATGTACCCAGAGAACTTTCCAACTTATTTCTGATCCATACATTTACAATAGGTTTACTTCGGAATTATTGTGCATAGTAACATATCAATGAAAAAAAAAATAATTTAAACATTTAAGATCATAGCAAAGAAATTACTAGAAACAAGATGAAAAACAACAAACGGAAGTTTCTGATGTATCTGAAACTATTTAAAAGATATCTTTTAATTGGAAATGATCTCATTATTGTACACAGTATTCATCACTAGCAGAGAAAATTTATCAAACAGGTAGCGAGATACCTTCTTGTAGGAACTTTAGATCTGGATCTCTCATTAGAGGCGCCAGGACACAATCTATTCAGATAATCACACCTTCAAATTGGAATAATAGAAAAGAAATGAATTACCAACACATACATAGATTCCAATATAGCAAATCAAAAGGAGCTTCCATAATCTTTGTGGAAAATTGAGTTATAAAATGCATACGAGCTCATAGAAAAATTAATAGGCGAACTTTCTTGTGCCGCCATCTTTTGTAGATATCTATCCGCAATGACACTCCTTGCATTATGGTATTTGAAAGGAACCCAATCCTATAAAGAAAGAGATAACAGTAGGAAGAAAATAAAAATACAAAATCCATGGTTAAGTCAAACTAGCAGGAATGAAAGGCATTGTGCTCCATTTCATGGATCTTTGCCCCTTGATGAAAAGTTTGCAACAACCGAAGGTTCTTTTACATCCCCCTAAAACACACAAATGGCCACAACATTCTAACAATACGATAACAAAGAAAATGAGTATTGTAAATTCACTATTTCATTTAATGCCTCAGCTTGGGAAAAGAAAATTAGTGCTTGATAAAAATTTGCTAAAATTTGCTACTGGTCAAACCTCAATTTTAACCACACATTTTAGGATTGGACAAAACTCTCGAACCAAACCGAATCGGACCAAAACCGAACTGAACCGAATATGTATCTGAATCGAGAACCAACGGGCTTAGTTCGGTTCTCGGTTCTAGACCAAGAACCGAATAATCGAATCTCCCTAATTTTTTTAATTTTTTATCTGAAGTAAGTCAAATTATTTTATTTTTTTTAAATGAATTTGCTAACTAATTAATTTAGCCCAAACCCAAAATATGATTTTACCATTTCTAATTTCCAATCAAGCCCAATTTAATCAAATTGATCTAAATTTTACCCAAATCTCTTATCTATCGTAGTTTCGTTTCTTTCGTTCTATTATTGTGAACTTGCAATCTTCATCTTCTTGTAATTTTAACAGTCAAATTTACGAAGAACTCAACAAAGAGATATGCAAAAGATATCACGAGATTGGACTACGTTATTTTGTAAGAACTAAGATTGAACATGTCATAGTCAAATTAATGTAGCGTTGTAAATATTAAAAAAAAAATTATTGTACGAAAATCGGGAACAGAATGGAACCGAACCCGAATAGTTCCATAATTAAATTTGGACCCGACGGTTCCATTTATTAAATACCCGAAAATTCGAGTTCGGTTCGGGAATGTCCAGCCCTAATACATTTTATCAACTTTTATCAAATCTCCTAAAACTTATATCAAAAGCTTTATCAAACAACCCCTTAGACATGTATCAGACTCTAATTCCACTTCTTCAGTGAAGGAACTTGATTTCATAACCAAATAACTTGTCAAACATGACAAGTCATTAACAAATATATTAAAGAGTAATTATATGAATTAAATCTAAGCATAAATTAATGCATAGCATGATTAGTAGGTATAAATAGACTGTCACTAGCATTGGAAGATGCGCCTAGACTTTAGAGGTTGTTATGCCACCACATTATCATGTATTGGACACAAATGGCTGTAACAGACACGGATGTAACGTTCCAAAGTATACTCTTCCTTTAGCAAAATAAGCTTAAAATTCCTCGGAAAAAGAAATAGCTTAGTTTAATTTTGCGTTCTATGGATGGTTCTTCTCCCTTCTCACCAAACTAATATACAGCCAGTACTGCAACAAAATAACATAATAGTGCCACTTTGAAAAAAGAAAAAAGAAGTAACAATAAACATCACTGTTGTGTATTAACATATAATATAAATACTGAAAGGTCATCTAAGTGTTTTATACAGCAACACTTTTTTGACTTAACTCATATAGTCACATAAAGGAATGAATATGAAATATTGAACAGCAGCTTAACTACACAGACATGAATCCTCTCGGTAAAATCATTTATTCATCCTCTATCTATCTATGGTATACACAACCAAAGAAATACAAGAATTGTGTTCTCATCGCTATAAATCAAGTTAATTGGAATAGCAACAACATGATATTGATTGTAGTCGTACAAATTGGGCAAACAGATGAACTAAGTGCACCTCTCCACTATCCTTGTTCTGGCCTGATGGCTTGGTCTGCAAAGGTACTAAGCGTATCAGGATATAAATTAAAACCAAAAAAGGATAATAAGCATAAAAGAGCCAAAGACTCCTGTATGCAAAGTAAACTTGACGCAAGGACATGAAATGGTATGGACATTTATATAAATCCAATTAAGCGCATTTCCGATCTATCTTGAATTTTATAAAGGTATTATCTAGGCATATTTTAATGAAAATGGAGTGCAAATATGGATTGGATGGCCTTGCAAGGGCCTAGATAGCTTTTCCAGTCATCTCCTACATATCCAAAAAGAAATAAAAAGAAATGGGCTTCCTTAACTAAACAAGTGATGCTTTCATTCAAGAAAGAAATAGTTGTTCTTAGCATCCAATTGAAAGAATCAATAAGACTGAAATGGATACAACCTGGCGAAAAATAAATTTAGCAACAAGCAAGTCAACAAAAGGGAAAAACAACCCGCTTCTTTGATGCCTCGAAAGGTTTTTCTTCCTTGGGCTCTTCCACTTTGACAGCACCTTCACCTTCACCATTACCATTTTCAATTTTCTTATTTTTTGAATCCCTGGGCTTGAGTCGATGCATTGATGGTCGGAGTTGCACAACTGAATGAATAGGATTGAGGTGCAACTGCATGAAAATGAAAGGGAGCAGTTGTAAGAACTCAGTCAGATTTGGAAAGGAACCTTACAACAAATTAGTGCTGTACAGAGAGAATTAGAAAATGCAAATAAAGTGAATACTCAGAGACTATAGAACTTGCCTTATTTCCTCTCAGAACCCCAACAGCATACCCACTTGTGCAATGTGGTTTCCAGGATGAAGCGAGAGTCTACCAAGAGATCACAAAGAAAAAGATGATGCATATTTTACCACCTTTAATAAAGCAATGAGTAACACAACTAATTTGCAAAATTAGAAAGTTAATAGTACAGAAAACAATAGGAGGGTAAGCATTGTCAAAAATTTGTTTCCATGAATCCATCTGTAGCACCTTTCTGTCAACGTTATGATGCTGTTCTGATTCTCGAGTTAAACTTTACCTCTCCCCAATCTTTGATTTAGTCATCTTTGCATCCTTTAAATGAAGCATCATGGCTTTATGGACTCCAATGCATATTATAGTCAGGTAATATAAATGCATATAATGGGGGGAACTTGAACCTGCTTTGTTATCTGCACTTTAGATCAGCATCACGATCATAGTTATTAAAATCGACATTAACTGCCAAATCAACTTCAAATTCTGAACTTGCAGGCTTCACCCTTACCTGAATAATCAACGACAAATTCTCAAAATTTCTAAATTGTAAATTAACAGAATGCAGATTCTTTTATCATGAGACAAAACACCAATCGTGTTTTAATAATATTGTGTACCTCTTCACATCTGTCCACGAATTCATATGGCCGCCACACCGGCCTCAATGGATATTGCAAACACATACAACTACAAATACAAAAATAAAAATCAACAGTATGCAAATTTATTTAAAATAAAAATGCAAATGGCCTCTTCACCGAATAATAAAAACCTACGCTTGATTACCCTAGTATTGGGATCAATAGGAGAAGCAAAATACACATCAATTTCTCGAACAACGTCGACCGGAGCTTCACCTCCCGCGTCTTCTGTTTCCATCAAATCATCTATCATCTCTTCCTTAATTTCCTTTTCATTTTCTTCATCCGGCTTCACTTCAACTCCAACATCCATTTCCACCCCGTTTTTCACATATTCGGGTTTGGCATCGAGTTCTTCCTTTTTAGTAGTGACAGTAGAATCAGATTGATTTTGCAACAATTCAACTGAATCAGATTGAGATTGTTCGCTTTTGGGTTTGGGTTTGAACTTGGAGCCCTTGGGCGCGAACCGGGCGGGTCGAGATGGGCCCTGCGTCGGGCTAACCAACAGGTCGTCCAGGTCCATGTCCTCCATAAATGTTGCTCTGATTTTTTTTGTGATTACTAATATGTTTACCGACCCGAGTATCTGTGTGTTTTCCGGTGATTTTGGCCCCACCGACACCGGTGGTATCAGTCGTCACCGATGGAGAGAGAATAGTATTTAGATTTTTAGGGTATAATTATTTTCAGAGCAATGGCGGGATTTTGAGTTAACCCTGGCTTGTCCAGTTACTTTCCCGGTGGTCCACCCCGTGAAATGAACCGAGACGGGCCAAGCTCGGTTGAGCTCTGGTCAGAAGTGTTAAATGGAGCCAGCCGAATCGGCTCATACGCCTGTGTGATGGGGTGGGCGGTATGGAATGAGTCGGATGCGAGTCAACTCGTTTTATCCGACCACGAACTAGTATCGATTGGACAAGTCGATCCGGCTAACAAATTTTATTTTCTTACAAGTTGTTATTTTAGCCCCTGTTTTGTAACCATTTTGGCCAAAAATGAGAATGTATTTTATGACCGTTTTCTCTATCTGTGGAACCCTGGGGTGCAGCAGCTTTTGATATGATAGCAGCATATATACAAAATTGCCATAACTTGTCTCACAACAAAAATTGTTTGAAGGACAATTTGGTAATTTAACTAAATTCGGTCAAAAGAAAAACTGGCTCCTTCTGACACTATCATTGTATAACGGATGGAAATATCTACAAATGAAGTAAAAATGAGAAACAAACGGATCCTTACTCAATTATAATGAGTCGGTTCGTACACAAGTCGACAAGCTGAAAAGAGCAAATTGTAATTATATTTTATAAGATATTATATAAAAGACTAATGTGTTATTTTTAAATATACTGAACATTAGAAACAATGTCTAACGTGATTTCAATAAATTCACGAATTTCATAAAAACCCATCACTTAATAAAAAGAATAGACCAAACACATCCCCTTCTATGTGAAATCATGCAAAATGTGATTTCAAGCGCTCGACACAATGTCAAAGAATTCTTTGATATTATGTATTAACTTTTAAAAATTGAGACCTCGGCCTTTTAATTTGCCCACGTAATTTTTGTTTAGAGAAAAATAAAGATAGAAAATATATAAAAAAGAGAAAAACTATGACCATCGAAACTTTTTGCTATATGAAAAAGTATACTATTGATGTGTGCAATTTTGTGTGACCCAATTGTCCACGACCTCATGCTCGGACTTGAAGTCCTATCTCGACTCAATGTCCTTACCTTGCCCCTCCCGATATGTCTTCAGAAAATATTGGAGTCCTTGGGACAGTAACCCCGAGGATTGGCACCACGATTTCACGAGATTC
>CAIGRK010023840.1:0-14480 GCA_903798315.1 Fraxinus greggii | reverse complement strand
TCCATGGAAAAATTGTCAAATCAAACAGACCTATACGATTTTGTAACTCAAAATTATCAAATAAGTGTTTTCTTTTTTTCCTTTTTAATGAGTTATAAAGTTAAGTCAAATAGTTCAGGCACATACGCTCCAACGTAAGTTGAACAAATAGACATTCTTAAATACATAAATAAGACCTAAAGTTTATAAAGGAAGAAGTGATCAAGGTTGAAAGACATACAACCAACCAACTTTTAAATATTTTTGTGAAAAATCTCTAATTTAGCGATTTTATGTTGCTAAGCTATATTCATCACTCAATTTTAGGTAGAAAACAAACACACGACTAAGACAATTAAGCAATCAAAGCTTGGTTGGTTATACAAAAATTGAGATTTTTAGTAAATTTTGATAAAAGTTTGATTGGAAGTTTATAAAAGTTGTGGATTTTATGAAATGTGTGTTTAAAATCAATTGGTAACTTTAATTTAAATTCTTGTCAATTTTTTTAGCTAAATCAAACGAGGGCATTCGCCTTGTGATGCCAGTTAGTTTTATTGAAACAATAAAAATAGGAGTGGATATCGAATGGTTCGGTAAAAAGTTGCATATTTTTTTCTTATTTTACTTTCACACGTTCTCTTTTAAACGTTAAAATTGTCGATTATTTCGGATACACATTAGTTAATGTGAGTCGTATAAATTGAGATTTTTCTCCAAACAAACTCTTAGCTACTATTTGGGCTATATCTTTTAAAACTCATTTTTTAATCATACATTTCATGAGATTTATAATTTTTATTAATTTTAAATTTTTTATCAAAATTCGCTAAGAATTTAATTTTTATTTAAACCAAACAAAAACTTAGTTTGCAGTCTTGGACGAGACTCTCGTTTAGGAAGGCAAGCACTGGCAGAAGATTTTGCCTCCGTTTGGCTGTTTGAGCTCCATTTTGTNGATACACATTAGTTAATGTGAGTCGTATAAATTGAGATTTTTCTCCAAACAAACTCTTAGCTACTATTTGGGCTATATCTTTTAAAACTCATTTTTTAATCATACATTTCATGAGATTTATAATTTTTATTAATTTTAAATTTTTTATCAAAATTCGCTAAGAATTTAATTTTTATTTAAACCAAACAAAAACTTAGTTTGCAGTCTTGGACGAGACTCTCGTTTAGGAAGGCAAGCACTGGCAGAAGATTTTGCCTCCGTTTGGCTGTTTGAGCTCCATTTTGTCGTGAAAACGAGTTTTCGTAATAGTTATTTTATGTGAGGGAATGTATCGTTAAAAATAAATTTGGGAGAAATAAATTTTTACAAAATGGAATTCCAACAGGGCATTGTGTAATGTTAGTCGACAGGAGCATGTATTCGACAAGGTTTCCTGTACTTTCTTTCATTTTTAAATTTTTAACAGATGAAAAATATTAATAAAATTCCAAAAAAGAATTCCAGTGGGGCGGGCAGCACGGCAACAGGCTGCAGCGGCAAACTGCGGCTTAAAATAAAAAACCTGCCATTTTCGATTTTCGAGCAGTTCACACCTATTACCTCTCTCTCTCTCTCCTCCTGTGTTTCAAGTCTTTTCTTCTTCTTCAGAGAGAGATTGAGCTTTCTGTTTTTAATTTTTATATCATTTTTCCTCGTATAATTATCTTAAATACCCCAATAGAAAGTTGGATGTTGGTCCTTATTGATATGAAGTTAGAAAACCTTTGTTCCACGTGTCCCATTTTCAAGACTATTTTTGTTGAAATTCAAGTTTTGGGATATTTTTAGGAAAAAGGGTTTTGGGAATTTCAGCTTCAGCTTCAGCTTGATCAAGCTTTTAGCCTTTTTTTTTTCCCCGTTTTGAAGAATTGCAAAAACGCAAGGTTATTAAAAGGTACTCGTAGTAACATATATGGTTGCAAGAAAAAGGTGAGGGGTTCTGCAGTAACACTGCAGAAAACGCATAAATTTTGTCGCTTTTGGGTGAAAATCAGGGGTTTCTCGTGTCAAAAAGTAACAGATTTCACCTTTCTTCCGGTGAAAGTTTGGACATTTAGTGTGAACAATAAAGCAGTATTAAAAAGGGTTACTGAAGGGTGATTTATCGTGTGAAGACGAAAGGGGAAAATTGATTTTTTTTGTCAGTATGCACATGATTTACATTACAAGGCTGTTTAGCTTTTGTTGAGCTATTTTTGCTGTTACCACTTTTATGAGTGGTAGAGTTGTGTTCTCAGCCCAAGAATATTCTGCCTCAGTAAGATCGTCATTTTATCCTTTGGAAGCATAAAAAATTGTAAATCAAGCAAAAAAATCTCTGCTACAAAGAACCTTCGTCAGTTATCTGTGGGAATATAAAAGGCTGCTCTGAGTATTCAGGATTTTTCATTATATTTGTGAGGTATTCTTGTTCTGGATTGGAGGTTTCGGGAGAATGGCTATGGTGGCACAGCAACATAGAGAGAGTAGCAGTGGGAGCATGAACAAGCATCTTGATTGTGGGAAGTATGTCCGGTACACGGCGGAGCAGGTGGAGGCTTTGGAAAGGGTCTATGCCGAGTGCCCAAAGCCGAGCTCTTTGCGCAGGCAACAGCTGATCCGAGAATGCCCCATTCTTTCCAACATTGAGCCCAAACAAATTAAAGTTTGGTTTCAAAATCGAAGGTAAAGGCAAAACCTTTTGACGTGTGGGAGTGTTTTTTAAGCATTGTTTCTTGGGCTATGTTAATGTTGGCGTCTTTAACAGTTTCAATGTACATGGAATTGTATTCATTTATTGCATTTTCATACTTAGTTTCAAATTTAATGAGCATTAAAACAAGCGAAGATCTTGATTTTGAGATCATTGATTATCAGGACCTTGGAAACCTAGATTGAAGTCTAAATTTTGTTGATATTTGAGGAATTATTAGATTTCTGATGAAGGCCAGAAAAATGATGTGTTTTCGATTAATATAGGTGTCGAGAGAAGCAGAGAAAAGAATCTACTGGACTTCAAAGTGTGAATAGAAAATTGACTGCTATGAACAAGCTGTTGATGGAGGAAAATGATCGCCTGCAGAAGCAGGTGTCACAACTGATGAGCGAGAATGGGTACATGCACCAACAATTGCAAACTGTATGCAACTCTCTTTTACCCATAGTTGGTATCAATCTCTTTGTTCTGTTTCACCTTGTTTGGTCTATTATGATCTACCTATATTTGATGTTCACTTGTGTTGAAAAGTAGTACGTGCATCCAGGATTGATTGAATGCAATCTGTACATTGTCATGCTATTAATCCAGCAGGCTCAGTCACGTTACTGTGTGTTGATACCATTACCGGAGTAGTAGTTGTAGTTTTTTGTTTTTTTCGTTAGTGGTGAGCATATATGATGTGGAATGAGTCCTAATCCCACTAATTGGGTTTGACTTCGTTCATTTGGGATCTGCAGATTTTTGGCATATATGTTTTCTTCCTCCCCAAGTTTACTTTCAAATTCGTATTCTGATATGAAAATTTCTACAGGCATCAGTGGGAACTACTGATCCAAGTTGCGAGTTGGCTGTCACCACTCCCCAGCATTCTCTCAGAGATGCTAACAACCCTGCTGGGTAATTTAATTGTATCCAATTCTTCAATATTTGCGTCATCGTCTTATGAACACATATTTTTAGGCGCTAATTTTGGTAATCCCTGATGTTTAATATGTGGTTTAATCAGACTCCTCACGATTGCGGAAGAGACCTTGGCAGAGTTCCTTTCGAAGGCTACTGGAACTGCTGTCGATTGGGTCCAAATGCCTGGAATGAAGGTATGGCCATTCAGTCAGCTGTTCATATGATTCTCTCTCTAGTTTGCAGTAAATGTTAATATCATTACAACTTTTGGTGTAGAATGCATTTTGAAATAGTAGATTGATGGAAAATGTGTGGTTAAATAATAAGGAAAAGTTTTGGGTTTGCACGTAATATTATTTTATTGAAGAATGTGTGGTTAAAAAGAAGAGGGAGAAAAATGTATTTTGGAAATAATGGTAATCAAACAAGGGCTTAGACTGAAAGAATCATGCTTTTGATTTCTTTTACAGCCTGGTCCGGATTCAGTAGGGATCTTTGCCATTTCACATAGATGCCGCGGAGTGGCAGCTCGAGCATGCGGTCTTGTAAGTTTAGAACCACCAAGGGTAAGCATAGCAATCAGTTTGACGTTGACTTTGCAGACTTCTTTAAGCGCCTAATTCTGATGTGGCTAACATTAGCGGTCTGTTTGAACTTGTTTTGAAATTTACAGATTGCAGAGATCCTTAAAGATCGAAATATTTGGTTCCGGGACTGTCGGAGCCTTGAAGTTTTCACTATGTTTCAGGCTGGAAATGGAGGAACAATTGAGCTTCTCTATACCCAGGTGAGTGGTGTGACTATCATACTCTTACAATACTTCATTCAGCGGTATAGTAATCTACATACATTGCTTTCAGACGTATGCGCCAACTATTCTGGCTCCTGCTCGTGATTTTTGGACTCTGAGATACACAACCACCTTAGAGAATGGCAGTCTTGTGGTATGCAAATATATCAACGTTTGTCCTATACATATATTATAACATTCTTGCTTCTATGTCAATTGTGCTTGTCAATTACTAATTTTAGCCTTTGGCACTTGAGCATGATGCATAAATTGTTTGAGATCTCTCGTGGATTTAGCTATTGGCCTTTGTACTAAAGAAATAGTTTCCTCTATCTAATGTGCTTGCAACATGTTCATCAACATCATGTAATTTTTCTCCTACTTGCTATGGAAAACCCCTCAGTATAGGTCCAATGTTCCAGACTCGTGTGGATCTATGACTCCTCTATGAAAACAAAGTGGATGGTGAACAAAAACAAATATATTGATATGAAAATATCTTTGGTTTTCCTCTCAATTAGAAATAATTTTTGCTTTTGTTCAGTGTCTTTTTGTTTTCTATTGAAACATCTCAATTCTATCAAAACGGTAGATTTAGTTTTGAGTTTTTAAATCTTTTGAAGCATGATATAATTATCAAGGTGGAGATAAAAATGTGTGTTTATGATCATTCTTCCTTTAAGGTGTGTGAGAGATCTCTTTCTGGTACTGGGGCTGGCCCAAATCCAGCTACAGCTTCACAGTTTGTAAGAGCCGATATTCTTCCATCTGGATATTTGATCCGGCCCTGTGATGGTGGAGGATCAATCATTCACATTGTAGATCACCTTAATCTTGGGGTTAGATGCATTCTAAAAGATTTTCCTAATATTTTTCCAATGTTCAGAACTTGGTTGACATTTGAGTAACATTTTCCAGGCTTTGAGCGTACCAGAGGTGCTACGACCGCTTTATGAATCTTCAAAAGTAGTGGCACAGAAATTGACAATTGCAGTGAGTAAAATACTTTGAATGACTATCAAAAGATTTTATTTGCTATAATAATATAAACAATAGTTTGGCATTGAAATTTGGTTTTTGAAGGAGCAAGCATAAGTTCTGAATTTTTAAGTAAATTCATTTTAATTCCACGGAAAATTTGGCCAATTGCATATAGTGGAAACCTGATTTTCATTCCTTTCAAAATGCTTTTAAAATAGGCATTGCGATATATTAGGCAGATAGCCCAAGAGACAAGTGGTGAGGTGGTATATGGTCTTGGCAGGCAACCAGCTGTTCTGCGTACTTTCAGCCAGAGACTAATCAGGTAGCTGCCTTTATATTTCAGTTATGCATTGAGATATGGTGATGTAATTTTGCCTATATTGTGCATGTGGTGATGATAGCATTGTAGATGATCTAATATGTTCTCTTGTGCAGAGGCTTTAATGATGCGATTAACGGATTCAGTGATGATGGCTGGTCGATATTGAACTGTGACGGTGCTGAAGATGTTGTAGTTGCTGTCAATTCATCCAAGAACTTGAGCACTGGTACAAACACAGTTTCCTTGCTTGGAGGTATTCTCTGTGTGAAGGCGTCTATGCTACTTCAGGTGATTCTTATGTTTCCTAATTTAATATTGAGCCTTACAGCTTAGCATTCTGTTCACTTGTCCAAAAGCTTTATGAACGTAAAATGTGTCTTCTTGTTTCTGTCTAGCATGTAATTTAACCATCCAGTTCCCAGTGTAAAAATTGACTGCCTAGCATCTGGCAGGGTCTCACGCCAATCATTTGTTGAACAATTTGGTACCTTGAGGCTGTTTGGTTAAGCTTAAAAAGCCCACTTAGAAGTTAATCAGCAAATTTTAAAATAAATAAATTTTCTTATGGGTCAAAGTTGGAAATAATTACTTAACTTATTTTGATAGTAAGGCAAGAACTACTTTCGATACAATTAACTTTTTTTATTTGGAAGTAACAAAAATTTAACATATTCAAACTTGTTTCTGAACAAAAAGTTAAAAAGTAACATTTTTACTTTCTTTTAAGCTCAGACGAACATGCTCAAATTTCTCCATTGAATTGAGTATTTCAGCCTGCTTTGCACAATTTTGTGGATGAAGTCTGAATGACCCACATATGGTAATGTAGTTTTAAGATAGGCTTCTTTAATGTTGTTTATAGCTCATTACAACTTAGACTGTTTGAATAATTATACTGAAGTGATTTTAATTTACAATTTGCTTGATCAATGCTCAACCAAAATCCAATATCCTTCTATTTGTTGTAGATCCATACCATTAGCAATGTTGTATCTAGTGTTTAATGGACTAAACTATTTCATTGCTGCCAGAATGTCCCTCCAGCAGTGTTAATTCGATTTCTAAGGGAGCATCGATCAGAATGGGCAGACTTCAATGTTGATGCCTATTCTGCTGCGTCCTTGAAAGCAAGCTCTTATGCATATCCAGGAATGAGGCCTACAAGATTCACTGGAAGTCAAATCATCATGCCACTGGGACACACAATTGAACACGAAGAGGTCTATACTTTGTACTTGTGTCACAGATGTAACTAATGAATTATGATAATCTTTTAGTTCCACAGCAAAGCTTTCAGTTCCCACCAACAAATATAATAAAAAATAAAGAAAGCGGTCAGGCCTGGACACCAATTTTTGGATTGATTTAAAATTTTTGCCTGGTATCTTTACATTGCAAGAGGTGCCTTTTCTGCATTGACTTCCTCTTTTCCTTGATCTTGATGTGACCATTTACCTTTACTTGAATAATAAGTAAAAACAGTTCTGAAAGCATACATCAGTGCAACATAATTTCATCTTACTTCTATTTTTTTGTTTCGCATTCCAGATGCTTGAAATGATTCGTTTGGAAGGAGATCCACTCAGTCATGAAGATGCTTTTATTTCAAGAGACATTCATCTCCTACAGGTGGCATTCTTGAGTATCTTAATGCCATTTAAATGAACTTAGTAACTACTGATGCAGCTAACCTATAGATATACACTTGATAAATTGATCCTTATCTACAGATGTGTAGTGGAATTGACGAGAATGCAGTGGGGGCTTGCTCTGAGCTAGTTTTTGCTCCAATAGATGAAATGTTTCCAGATGATGCACCTCTACTGCCTTCTGGTTTTCGAGTAAACCCGCTGGATCCGAAACCAGTTGAGTTAAAAATTCTCTTCCTGAACCTGCTTTTATCGTTTTCCTTGAGAAGATCGTCCTTGATACTGTTCAAGCAGCCTGCAAGAGATTCAGTTTTAGTATAAATATTCTCTGTTTTTTTACAGTGGCTCAGCTGTGCAACATGGCTGAGCTGTACAAGTTACAACATAGGCACTTTTGTTTGGTAATGACACATGAACAGCGTTGTACACTGTTAGTGAAAAAAATGGAGCTAAAATCTTCGTGATTAGTGTCTAGTATTGTATACTAAACATGACGCAAACATTTATGCTTGGAAAGATTGTTTCAAAATGGTTCAATGATAGGATTATGAATATATATTTGTCAGGGGGTTTTATTATGTAAGCTTTCTATCAGACCTTATATGTAAGATGACACTACATATCGCTTATATTTCTAGAATCATGGATGAGTTATAGAATATGGTGTACAATTTATTTTATTTTTTGTTAACCTAAAATTACAAATGCCTACATTTTGGCGACCCATAATTCTAGATAACTAAAGAATTGTTTGTGTAGGGTGATTTACGGGATCCTTTGAATTCATATAAAACTCTAGATTTAACATCAAGTCTCGAAGTTCGACCGGTTGCCAATCATGCCGCGGGATATGCGGCTTCGTCTTGCAGTGGACGATCAGTATTGACTATTGCTTTTCAATTCCCATTTGAGAGAAATTTACAGGCCAATGTTGCTACATTTGCATGCCAGTATGTTCGTAGTGTGATTTCCTCTGTACAGAGGGTTGCCATGGCCATAACTCCATCAAGTTTGAGCCCTGCAATTGGGTCGAAGCTGTCTATGCACTCTCCAGAAGCTGTAACACTTGCACATTGGATCTGTCAGAGCTATAGGTTAGTTATGCTGGTTTCTCATACTTCTGATTCTAACGTTCCTACCCAATGCCATTTTCTCAACCCTGTAAAGTTTGTCGGAATTCTTGAAAAATTGAAGTCCTTCCGTGTCAAATCACCACTAGGTGTGCACATGGACATGAACGTGCAAAAGAAAGGTCTCATCTTGTTATCTGGGCTTGCTTTACGTTGGTATATGTTTCTAATATGCTTTCTTCTTTTGCAGCTATCACGTGGGGGTTGAATTGCTGCGAACCGACTCTTTGAATGGTGAATTAATATTGAAAACACTCTGGCATCACCAAGATGCCATTTTGTGCTGCTCATTGAAGGTATGCAAAGTTCTAAATTTAATAGATCCCTTTCTTTTGATGATACGTCTATAGTTTTTGCATACTCCCTTCAAATATTAGATGAAATGCATGAATTTGTGATCATGGAGCCTCTGTCTGATATAAAGATTTTTGGTATAGCCATGTTTAATTTCTTTCGTAACCTGCTCTAGCAGGCACTGCCAGTTTTAACATTTGCAAACCAGGCTGGGCTTGACATGTTGGAAACCACTCTGCTGGCTCTCCAAGACATAACATTAGATAAGATATTTGATGAATCTGGATGCAAAGCGATGTTTTCAGAATTTGCTAAGATCACACAACAGGTAATTTCATGCTATCCGAATTAATTTTTTCGTCTCCTTAAATAACTTACATCTTCTAAAGTATGCTGTTCGTTTCCTTAAATAGCTTACGTCATCTAAAGTATGCTGAAAGTACGATATATTGCATCGAGCAGAAGCTCAGTTGCAATATACAGGAAATTTCAAGGAGTTTGTCAATTAAATTTCAAAGTTAATATGGTTCTGTGAATATTCTATTTTAAATGATATTGAAGACCTCTTTACTCGTTGATTTGACCATTTCTTGAAATAACGAGCAGCGAAAGCAACCTTTGTGATTGCACTTAGTTCAGTGAGGTTGTAGTTGGGAAGTTTTGATGCATCGAGCCAGATAGTCCTGTATGCTAGTTTTGGCATCAATTTATCATAAGCTGCTTTGCCATTTCAAGCTAGGCTTTAGCTAGCAAGTCCACGCGTAAGAAAACGTTTTCTTATTTTTAATACTATTTTAAACTTTTATTCATTCAAAAACTATTTAATAATTAAAGTATTACATACTAAACATATAAAATTATAAAATACTAAATTTACTTAATAATTCATACAATTAGTCAATTATACAATTTTAAAATTTTGAAAATACAAAAGCTAGACTATTTTTCATAGTTTCAACTTTCAACTGGACAATTCCTACTCAATAGATTTATAAGAATTTCATATATACTTTCAAAGCTTCCAACAAAATGATAAGTCTCAAAATCACAATTATATAATGTAAATAGTACCATAGCTTAAATCTTATTTAAGTGTTTATCAGATATCAATTCAATATCTTCTTTATCTAATTCGTCTTCCTTGTCGTCCGATATAAAATCATTATTTTCGGGCTCCCTTATTTCATTTTGAGAACACTGAATATAATAAATTCTACAATTCTTTGCAGGGATTTTCTTACTTGCCTGGCGGGATCTGTATGTCAACAATGGGACGCCATGTCTCATATGAACAAGCCATCTTGTGGAAAGTTGCAGCAGAAGATAACTCTGTCCACTGCCTTGCCTTTGCTTTTGTTAATTGGTCTTTCGTGTGAAGGATGAAATTCAGTTGTTGCAATTCCCTTTTTCATAGTAGTATATGGAAAATCAGACAAAAGATTCAAGGGGGAAGATAGATCATGGAGGAATTATCAAATTTTGTGATGTTTACCTCACCCCAGTTGCAATATTTTAATATAATTAAATTATGTTGTATGCATCTGGAGTGTTTTTGATACTCCAGTGTAAATTCTGCCTGTGTAGTGCTACTGAGTTATTGTATTTGTAGGTAGACTATTGATTTGTCAAACTTTGTGCCTTTTGTACATTTGTATCAAGTTAAAGAGGTACTACTGTCTTTCATTAGATTAACTTTGATTGGAAAATTGTGATTCATATTTAGCCCCTATTTGGTTTAGCTTAAAATTAGATTTTTAGTAGATTTTAATAAAAGTTGATAGAAATGTGTGGTTAAAAGGTTGATGAAAGTTGTGGGATCAAATAAATGTAGTTGAAATGAGCTCTGAAAAATGGAGGGCAAACAGAGGCTTAACATATATGTATATTGAAACATAGAGATAACTCTGCCAAAAACTATTGTAATCTCTCATTCAATAGAGTTTTTAAACCATAGCATTCTCTCATTTGCAAAATTCTACTTCTAAAAGAATATATAGCAAAAAAGAGGTTTTTAATGTGCAAGTATAACCAATAACGTTCAACTTCCCATTTACAAGATTTATGTACAAAGGTTGAACGAATCCTGAGTTGTCTATGTCATCAATCGAAAACGGCACAAAACTGAATTTATGAAAAAACTTCAAAACGGTCCTTCGGTAATTGACACTGCTTTGAATTCCCTTGGGGTGTAGCTTGTGTTATTCATCTCGAGGCCAACGACCAAAAGTTCAACAAAAATGATGGCAATGCAGCAAACCAGCTAAGGAAGGCCATAGCTATAGCCGTCTCATACTGAGTGCAATGGTTATTAGCACAGGCATCAAGATCGTTGCCAATTAGAACGGCGATGCCTGTAGATGCACAGGCTGCTGCAAAAGTAAGGGTAGAAGTGACCTGAAACACGACAGATTACAAGTAAAGAGATGCATTTCATATCAAACCATTGCATGCATGTTTACTAGTACTAAGTAGTAAAACATTAGTCAACTGTACCTGAACAAGATTTTTGCTTCTTTTCTTTCTTAGTGCCATCTAGAGCTATCCAATTGCACCCCACCCCCCTTATGTTGTTAATGTAGGATTGTTAGACCACAACAGTTGAATGTTGAGTAATTATGGATTGATGATAACATCCAGTTAAAAAATATTGCAGGAGAAGATGATCGAATCAAGGTGACTAAAAGCATCAAGTATAGCATACACAAAATTTATCTGTAGCCTCCAAGGATGCATGAAATACATAAGACCTGTTTGTTTAAATGTTGAGGGATGGACATTAACATTGTTATAGCCTACAAGGAAATATTACTTCGGCAGAATCTAGTAAACCAGTCAAATATAATTAATGGTTGCTGAGTCAGAGGTGAATCTCACGTGTATGGGGATCACTAGATGAGGGAAATAATATTGGATGTGACTGATTAACTATTACTAGCTTACTTCATATTGTAACCCATCACAAGATTGGAAATTTGAGAAAGGAGAGTGCGTAATGGCTGTTAAGCCACAGGCTTCAGTGCATTTCTAAAAAGCATCTCACCTTGAACGCAATAGGCTATAATTCACAAAATTATTTATGAAATTCACAATCCCCACAAAATCCAAACTTCTGATAACTGTTACTTTACCAGATCAAATGGTAGGTCCTAGGAATTCATATGCAAGCATTTTGTCATTAAAACCAATACTAAATATCATTGCCTTACCGATGATTTAATGTGCTTCAACTTAATATAAGCTTACAGGCCTTTTAATATATTGAGTGCCAAATAAATTACCAAATAAAAACCATGTTCATGAATGCTCTCACGCTATTAGTTGGGTTCCACCACATTCATGTACGTTAACAAGTGCCAACATCAAAATATTTTTCACAGCCTATCTCACTGTGATAAGTCAATGGAATTCATGTTTATACATTATAAATCCAGTTAATCTGGCCCTATACCAACAAGTCCTTTCTGAAAATAGGTGATTGTGCTAAGTAAACTATTATAATAAACTTACCCCGTCACCAACAGAAAATAAACTAACAGCTCGATAATTTTGCAAGTGGCGTCCTACTAGAAGGGCATAAATGTCAACAATTGCCAGTGCAAGGCTCCACATACTCTGTAAACCAGTAGCAGCAACAAGGTAGCTGGAAAGAGCACATATTTTGAGTTCAATACCAGGATCATTGCAAGGACAACCAACCAGAGTCATATTTATTTTATATACAAAGGCAATGGGTGCATATAATACCTTAATTTCCTACCAGGTTCCCAATTAAATGGAAAAGAAAGAGGGGCTTCGAATATCAAATATATAAGAAAAAAATCAATGGTTGTCACTGTTAGCATCTCTATCAGATGGTTATCTTTTAAAAAAGGTCACAGGTAAAGGCAGTACGTCATGAGCTCCCAAATGCAATGTGCAGAAAATTGCATGGTCAGACTTGGTCGAGATTATTTTAACATCAAAGTGGAGGAAGCAGTTTCAAGCGACATGATGCAAAAATATAAAACTGTGAGTTTTGCAGGGAGCACATGCAGTCTTGTTTAAGTTGTTTAGATTTAGCCAATTCAAGTTTGCACCACATCTCCTAGAGACAAAAGGAATTTCTGGTTTATGTCGTGACGTCGTTAATGAAACTTCAGCCAGAGGAACTATTATCTTGGGTTTAATCGTTCTCCTCAAGTAAGTTTGAGTGCTTGTTTGTCTCTCATTTTGGGAGAATAAATAGAGTTTTGAATAGTATTTTTTGTAGAATGTGTGGTTCAAAAGTAAAGTAATTTTATTGGTTTGTGTGAGCAGTAGGATAGACTAATAAACGCCAATCGTATCATACACTAGACAGGCCTATTCTGTACTCCAGACCCTTAACTTCAAAGGCTTTCTTTGGGTTTGAAAAGTGGGGAGTTGTATAGACAAAAATACATTAATTCGTCTCAATATAAGGTGCTTATCACAACCTCCAGCAACAAGTGGTGCATCAACAATTTATGTATACACAGGCCTGATTCTGGACTAAATGGAAAGCTGAACCTAGTGATTCGAGCAATATTCTTCATTTTATTCAATTTTCCTTTTTGCTGGAGAATAAGAAAATTAACGGTTCCAATTCCATAGCTACCACAAACAATCGACAAAAGCTTCTAAAACCAGACCAATTATAACATGACAGCTATTACCAGAAGGCGGTGACCGAAGCAAAGTCAGTGGTGGTGACCATAACGGAAAGAGCGACTACTGCAAACAACGATTGAGAAAAACGCAAGAATACGCCGCCTACAGTTCCCGGCATGCCCTGGAGATCCTTCATCCTCATACGTGGCAGGAGTACATTTGCCACCCCATCTGTCTGCAGCGGCGGCGCCTCCACTGGATGCACCACCCCCAGTCTTACGTTCATCTCTCTCTCTCTCTCCCCCCTCCCTCCCTCCCTCTTATCACCGGTGAATTATTGCTATTATTGATTTAGCAGCATCAACAGATATGTAGTACAGTGCATATGCGTGGGTTTCCGGCTATCGATGCAAACGTCGTCGTTTTGATCTGTATCGACGCCAATGTCGCCTGAAATTCGACCAAAAAATCTCGGTCTTTTCCGCCCAAAAGAATTCAGAATAACCAATTTTGAGCGAAACGAAGGGCAGTGTAGCGTCCACTCTACGTAGTGCATATTATTAATAATAATAAATTTGTCACTGTAAATCACCTAGTTATGTTCATATTTGGCCCTATTTGACCGCATTTAAATTTTCATTCTCATTTTTCTACTTATTTTTAACAATATATTTTTTAATAAAATAATATTTTACATCACATTAATACATTTTCCTTTTTTTTTTCAACCATACATTCTTTCAAAATAATGTTGCTCAAACACATAATAATTAAATTTTGATAAAAGCTGATGAATTGTGTGATTGAAAATTTCAAACTTACGTCCCTGTTTCCCCCCCATTAATTAATGATACATTTTTTCTCTCTTTTTTTTAATCACACATTTTTCAATAAAATAATATTACACGTAAAAAATAATTTCCTTCTTTTTCAATCACACATTCTAAAAAAATACTATTTCTTTCGTTATAAATTGAGTGGGTGTTTGGTGATGATTAAAATTAGATTTTTAATATTTTTAACATTAATCAATTAACGTGCAACGCACGTTCACACACTAGAATTTATACAGAGTCCCTATTTGGCATCAATTGTTTTTTTAAAATTAAATTTATTTTTAATGAT
>CAIGRK010023813.1:0-10388 GCA_903798315.1 Fraxinus greggii | reverse complement strand
AGAGTATACTCCAATTGTTGTTCAGATCAATAGCAAAGACAACATTACCATGGGAGAACTGCAGTATACATTGATGACTTTTGAAAATAGATTGGAACATCTCAACTCAGTCAAAAATGAGATGGTAGGAATCAGTCTTGATCATCAAACCTCAGTGAATTTCTTTCAAAGATTTGGTTCAAACTACCACCATATCAGATCCAGCGGACCACCTTTTAATGGAATATTTTCTGGTTACAGTAACTTCAGAAGTGGAAGAAACAGAGGAGGGACTTTCTATGGTGGTGATAGGCCTATATGTCAAGTATGTGGAAAGGCTAGTCATAAGGTAAACATATGCAACTTTAGGTTTGATGAAAGGTACACAGTATCACCACCAAATCAGAGGCCAACTTACATTCATTCACCTGCACCAGTAGCCTATGTAGCAACTCCCAGCACATTGAATGATCTAGCTTGGTTTGCTGATACTGGAGCCAGCAGTCATATCACTTCAGACAAACAAAATCTCACTTCAGCAAATGAATACACTAGCAAGGAAGTAGTCATTGTTGGAAATGGAAATAAACTACAGATCTCTCACTTTGGTAAAAGTCATCTTCCAACCATGAATGACAAAACTCTTGTATTAAATAAAATGCTCCTTATACCTGAAATCAAGAAAAATATCATCAGTGTTTCTCAATTGACTTCTGATAACAAAGTCTATATGGAATACTATTCTAACCATTGTTTTGTTAAGGACCAGCTAACGAGGGAAGTGATACTGTAAGAGAAGCTTAAAGAAGGGCTATATCAACTGGACTTGCCTCAACAAAACACCAAAGTTCACCTTCAGCCACCTGCTTACTCAAATAACTACTGCTACAGTGCCTTATCCTTTGATCCCAATCTAGAGTCTAGTCAGAAATCTTTAAATTTCCAAGCTAATGTATGGCACAAGAGACTTGAACATCCGTCTGGCCAATTGGTGTCTCAAGTTCTCAAAATCTATAATCAAACGTTAAAAGAGAATGAAAGTAACTCCTTCTGTGATGCTTGCCAGTTTGGGAAATCTCATCTATTGCCTTTTTCTCTTTCAACTTCACATGCTAAATCACCCCTTGAACTTATGCATACAGATCTATGGGGACCAGCATCAATCCAATCAATATCTGGCTTTAGATACTATATTACCTTTCTAGATGATTTCAGTAGGCTCATTTGGATCTACCATCTTAAACAAAAATCTGACGCTCTGAGTGTGTTCATTCAATTTAAAAAGTTAGTGGAAAACAAGTTTGGAAAGAAAATAAAAATCCTTCGATCTGATTGGGGAGGTGAGTATAGAGTCTTTGCAAAGTTTCTAGCACAAGAGGGTGTTGAATTCAGACACCCTTGTCCCTTACTTCAGCTCAAAATGGTAGGATTGAAAAGAAGCATAGGTACATCACAGAAACAGGCCTCAAGCTCCTAGCACAAGCCAAAATGCCATTAAAATACTGGTGGGAATCCTTAAGTTGCCACTTACCTCATCAACAGATTGCATACATCTGTACTTGGAATGAAATCACCTTTCCTGACCCTTTATGGAAAAAAATCGACTAAAAATCACTGAAAATTTTCGGCTGCACCTGCTATCCCTGTCTTAGGCCCTATCAAAAATATAAATTCAGTTTCCATTCAACTAAGTGTGTATTCATTGGCTATAGTGAGTCTCATAGAGGGTATGAATGCTTGACTTCAACAGGCAAATTCTATATCTCTAGGCATGTGGTTTTCAATGAACTTGATTTCCCTTTCGAATCTACATTTTCAAATCAAAGCCACCAAAATTTTGTAAAACCAGAAACCATAGTATCCTACTTTCAGTTTCCACCTCAACCATATAACATTGAACCTATGAGAAGTCCTGTTGATGCAGTCCTTCCAGAGGTAGCCAATGCAACACATCACACACCTCCTAGCTCAAGTAACAATCAGTTTGAAGGAACAAATGATGAAGGGGATGAAAATAGAAGTATTAGATTGATCAGAGATATGAGCAGCCAAGAAATGAACCAAGATGTGGAAACAGAAACTGAACAACCTCAGAATAATGAAAGGGTTGAAACAAACTTCACAACCAGCTAGCAACAAGTTAGACTTCAACGAAGAGCAAAGAACCTGATAGAACACCCTATGACCACAAGGGAAAAGTAGGAGTTTTCAAACCTAAAGCATTCTTGGGAAAATCAACTGATAGTACCTCTGAAACATCATAACAAAAAAATGTTATTGAAGCCATGAAAAGTAAGGAATGGAATAGGGCCATGAAAGAAGCGTTCAATGCTCTGATGAAAACCAAGACTTGGAAACTCGTTCCCTTATCACCAGACTACAATATAGTGGATCATAAGTGGGTTTTCAAAGTAAAAAAGGAATTCAAATGGTTTTGTTCAGAGGCTGAAGGAAAAGCTGGTAGCAAAAGGCTTTCATCAAGAGCCTGGGATAGATTTTCTAGAAACCTTTAGCCCTATGATTAAAGCCTCAACCTTAAGAGTTATACTTTCCGTGGCAGTATCAAAAGTTGGAAAATCAGGCAGATGGACATCAATAATGCCTTTCTAAATGGTGAGCTTGAAGAAGTTGTATACATGAACCAACCTAAGGGTTTTGTAGATCAATCGAAACCTAGTCATGTTTGCAAGTTGGAAAAGGCATACTATGGACTAAAATAGGCACCTAGGGCTTGGTATGATAAGTTGAAGTCAACATTGTTGAGCTGGAAGTCCAAGCAGTCAGCTGCAGACACAATATTGTTCTATTTTAAAAACGAAAGGCAAATTATTTTTGCACTCATTTATGTGGATGATATTGTGGTACCAGGGAATGACTTAGAACTACTGCAAAGATTTATGAATGAATTAAATAAGAGCTTTACACTTAAAGATATGGGAAAGCTCCATCATTTTCTGGGAATTGAAGTGTAATGGCATGAATCAGGCCTTCACCTCACCCAAACAAGGTATATTGGTGAGTTGCTCAGAAAATTTGAACTGGAAAATCTGAAACCTTACCCGAGCCCCATCTTTATAGGTAAAACTATGTCTAAGGCTGATGGTGAAACATTGAAGAATCCATCAGTTTATAGAAGTGCTTTAGGAGGTCTACAATACCTAGCTTACACCAGACCTGATATCACTTTTACGGTGAACAAATTGAGCCAGTTTCTACAATCTCCAATTCACTGGCAAGCATTAAAGAGGATACTCAAATATCTCAAGGGAACCATTAATCAGGGGCTTTGGATACAAAAAGGTGAAAGAATGGACATAAGTGGATACTCGAATGCTGACTGGGCATTCTATCCAGATGATAGGAGGTCAACAGCCAGATACTGTATTTATTTGGCAGAAAATCTGGTGGTCTGGTCATCAAAGAAGCAACATGTAGTTGCTAGATCAATTACAGAATCCGAGTACAGAGCACTTGCTTCAGTAGCCTCAGAAATAGCTTGGATTCAATCACTCTTCAAGGAGCTTGAATTGCCACTTGGACCCACTCCAATTCTTTGGTGTGACAACATGAGTGCTAGCACCTTGGCAGCTAATCCAGTGTACCATACGAGGACAAAACATATTGAATTAGATGTTCATTTCATCAGAGACAAGGTACTAAGAAAGGAATTGGAAATAAAGTATGTGCCCTCTTCAGATCAAATCATAGACTTGCTAACCAAAGGACTCACTCATTCAAGGTTTCTCCTCTTGAAAGACAAGCTTGGAGTCACTTCATTGTCATCCAGCTTGAAGGGGGGTGTTAAGAGTTAGTTAAATAACTATATTCCAGCTCAGCACCAATTCCATATCAGCTGCCACTTCAGTAACAATCCTTGCTGTTTATTTTCTGTTTTCACCTTTGTGCTACCACTACCAATCTATTGTAAATATATTCTAATAGCTTCCTTAATTCAAGGACCAATCATACTTGTATCATCTAGAATATTCCTGGTATAATTATTTATACCTACTTAAAGCTGAAGGAATAGAACAAGTACTAGCCAAATCATTATTCAATTAACTTACATTTCCAATTCATAAGATAGAAAGAGGTAGACCTCTTGGACATGGATAAGGATAATCCCAAAGAAAAGCTCGTTGCTTACACGAGAAGGATGGCTAGGTATTACAACACACGAGTAAAAAGAAATTTCTTCCAACTCAATGACCTTGTGTTGAGAAAGGTCTTTTTAGCTACAAAGGTCGCCAATAGAAGCAATGTCTTTTTTAGCAACAAAGGTTGTCAATATAAGCACCCAAACCAAACTTGGAGGGGCCATACCAAATTGCATCCTAAGTCCACCTCAGAACATACAAAATTGAAGATTTAGACATGTTTGAGCAGCCTCACCTTTGGAACTCTAAGCTGCAAAAGTACTGTCAGTTGTTTCGCCAAGTTACCTATATCTTCGAGTGTATGCATCGGCTTGGCAATCTTGTACATGATCAGTTATGGATTATGCCTTTATTTTCCTTGGAAGCTTCTTATGACTATTTTAGTTTTATATAGCATTATTTTATTTATAGTTTATTGTACTTGTTTTGATTTTTTTTATTTTTTTTTTGGGATCAAACAGGCTTATAATGATAATTTTTTAATTGGATTGTAATTTTATATTGATAATTAGGTATCCTTTTTGGTTGATGACTAACTTGTTGCGACATGATAAATGTAAAAGCAAGGGTATAAATAAAAATAAATAAAATTTCTCTTTAGTTGAAATAATTACAAAGGAAATGAGTCTAAACCTCGAATGGTCGACACAGAACGAGACAACAAATGTTTATATATATTCATGAAGCGACTGATTGACCAAGTTGGCCAATCTATTAGTCTTCGATACATCTAGTCTACATGACATCTTCTGTGCCTAAACATGAACTTAAGATAGGCTTCGAAGGCATTGGTTGTTCTAGGAATCTCTCCCTCTTTGATAACCTCTCTTTTTCTTGCAAAATGCAAGACTCCATCAATAAGACTCTTTTGAGAAAATGGCTTAAGATGGGAAAAGATAGATAGTGAATTATGATATCCCACCCCTTGACAACACCTCGCAAAGGACTTCCCATAATAAAGGGGGGATCCCAACTTAATCCAAGATGCCAGACATATGTTGACATTGTAGGTTATTCCCGAATTTGATGAAGATATATTATAAAAATGCTAGTTTATCTTTAAGAACGATTGCTCCTTAAGCTCAACAATGTCATCTACACTGATAAATGAATTTTACACTTATTTAGGGCACAAAACATGGATAGTTGTTGGTAAATATATTGGAATATGGCTTAATTCTATATAAATTATGTTTTGAAGGATAAAATTGATGGATATGTTGGAATTTAGGAGAAACAAGTGAAAAAAAGATAAATGAAAGAAAACTAAAGCTTTAAGACCAAAGTGCAAATAGTCGAAAGATGACCCTAAAAAAGAAACAAAGATGTGAAAGAGTCGGAGACAAATAGAGCGAAGGATTGATGTATTGGAAGAAGAAGAAGCGAGAAAAGATATCACAAAACAAGAAAATAGAGTCGGAGACTAAAATGCAACTTTTGAATTTTCATCTACACCATGTGGTAGCATAGTGTAATATACCATGTTGTCGTATGGTCAGCTTCAGGGAATTTTAGGGTTGAAATTCATTAAACTATGCTATAGCATGAGTTTGTACTATGCTATAGCATAGTACATTTTTGGAGAGAAAATTTGGGTTTCCTTATGTGATTCCAACTCTTATGGAAACAAATCTTGAGGTGTCTTTTAAAGATGCAGGGTCGTCCAAAAGTGGTCAACATGCATTACAATACATTTTAAGATATTTTGGGAGCATAAAAGGAGGCAAGAACACGAAGATTGGTTCCAATACGCGAAGATTCAATTATAGCACACCTCGAGCTATCATAAGTGATGGGAGAAAACACTTTGGCAATCAGCAACTTAAGTCATTATTGGCTAAATATGGCGTCCAGCACTGTATAGCTACTCCTTATCAACCTCAAACCAGAGGACATGTTGAAATTTCCAATCGAGAATTAAAGCGGATAATTAAGGTAACAATGAATTCTTCAAGAAATGATTGGTCTAAGAAGCTTGACGATACTTTGTGGGCTTACGGAACAGCTTTCAAAATACCTATAGGCATGTCTCTTTATCGTTTGATTTTTGGAAAAGCATACCACTTGCTAGTTGAATTAGAATACTATGCTTACTGGGCAGTAAGAAACATATATATTGATTTGAAAGCAGCTAGTGAAAAGAGATTACTTCGATTGAATATGGATGAGTTTCGACTAGAAGTCTATGAGCATGCAAAGATCTACAAAGAGTGCACCAAAATGTGGCATGACATACATATTCAAAGAAGAAAATTTGTGGTGGGCCAAAAAGTCCTATTGCCCAACTCTAGCTCAAGCTTTTTTTGGGAAAGTTGAGGTCAATGTGGTTAGGTCTATACACAATTACCAAGGTATATCCATTTGGGGCTATAGAGATCACTCACGAAAGAAAATGGATTTTAAAAGTTAATGGAGAGTGGTTGAAGCCTTACTAGAGCATTAAATTCTCCAAAGGAAAAGTCCATCGTTCATCTTAGAACGCCGAGTGAATCAACCACCATAAAGTCGAGCTATAGACTATAGACAAGCGCTTGTTGTTCGTGTTTTTGAAAGTTTTTAGTAATATTAGGTTATTCATCATCCTTATAAGTCACAAAAAAATCTATGAGTGGTCCACAATAGATTTAAAGGTGTTGTCCATGAGTTTGGGAGTGTCGAGTGCTACTTTATTGACTCGGTGTGAAATTTCGAGGAAAAAATATCATTTTCAAGATTTCCCTGATCAACAAGTGTTTTCAAGTTTACAAGTGTTTTTGCGACCAACAACATGGCTTACACTTGGCCCATAAAATTTAAAATGTGTTTTGAATTGTTTCGGGGGTGGTGGAAAGCCAGTTCAATGAATAGGAAAAAATGAGAATTTCAAAAAACAAAATTGACCAAAACAAATTTTCGGAAAGATGTGTGATTTTTAAAAATTTTCATGCTTCATATGCTCATCTTACTCATTTTAACTTCTTTGGTATGAAATTCAAGGTCCAGAAGGTTGGGGTGATCAAACGATCAAAATTTTTGAAACAGGAAAAATCTACCTTTCTTGTAGTCTACGTGACCGTATAGTACTACCTACCATGCAGTCGAACCCAAAGCATCAGGGCCTAAATTGGCCCTGAATTTTTGTTCTATGCGACTGCAAATTCGAAACAGCTTTTAAAGCACCCACACACATGACACTTCCCATTTTTTGCACACACACAACACTCCCACTTTACATTTCACTATACACAAAACTCACATGCTTGTCCCATGCAGCAATTTTACCTTGAGTTCATCTTCATCAAAGAACTTCTAGTATATATCATCTCTCTTTGCCCTCCTTTCTATACAATAGACACTGTTGTTCGTGGGTAAATTTGGTTGATTGAATATATGGGCATTAGGTATATTGTGGAGAAATTGTTTGGGATTAAATTACGAAGATATTGGTTGGATTTGAACTAAATTTCCATCCCATTGTTAGAACAAAGTGAGTTGCCTACTAGGTGTTTGATAAATTTCCCAGGTGAAAATTTATGTTGAATTGGGGTTCATCTCTCAATTGATATTTTTGATATGCATGTGGGGTTGTCTGTGGTGTTTGAATTCAATAAAATTATAATATAACACATCTCACCCAGAGTTGGCACTAGTAGGCATGACATGGTTCGGCACAAGTCATTTCACGTCCCTCAGTTTTCTAACCCAAACGAAGTCCATTTGACCTTATATTTGAATATGCATAAGGCCAATAGTTCTGAACTATTTCATATGCCTGAGATCGCTCGAGAAAATTTTGAGTTTTCTCGACAATACCGAGGTAAAATTCCTTGCTTACTCATAGATCCAAATGGGGAATTTGCATTGTTTGAGTTGATTTTGGGTTTGTAAGCCACACTTTGAATTTTTTTAGATAATACCCATGTTTCACTACATGTTTCACGAAGCATGGCATCGTTACGTCACTTTATGCTTTGTTTTGTTTCGTTCTTGAATTCATTGAGTGCAAGCGTTGTATACATACATTTTAACTTAAGTTTAGGGATTTAGTTACTCATGCTATTATCTTATCTACAAGTGATATATTATTCATTTATCCATCACCGATAGATTAATTCTTTCATTTTTTTTGTGTTTGCAGGATGCCTCCAAAACGAATTGCGAAAGGAAAGGAGAAAGCTGCCTCCACTTCTGGTACTGCTCATATCCAAGGACCTGACTGGGTATAAGAAGGTTTTTAATCAAGATGCCACATCTAGATTCTTCGATATCATTAGCCATTGGGCATTACTTGTAGAGAAGTTGGTTAAACTAGAGAGGTCAAAATCTTGAATGGGCGGCTGAGTACTTATGTGGGCAGAGTTGATGGTATACAGCTAAGGGCTAATGAAATGTGGGACCGATTAGGCAGCATTGAGACTGAGGTTTGGGAGTAGTTGACACTACTTCAGGGTATGCATGTGTAGCTTGACAAGGGTTTTGGCATGATAAGGGTTTACAGACCAAACTCGCCCAATGGTCCGAGTTGATAAGATAGATTTTTGCACAACTGCCTCAACCTTCAATAGAATGCACATTTGGCTCTAGTTTCCCCCCACCATCTTCACTGTCACATCCATATTGATTAGGTGAGTATTCGTCACCTCTATTTTTGTACCTAATTCTATTTTTGTCCTAAAATTCTGCACTTCATTAAAATTGCTACACATTGAGGATAATTTTTTGTATAAGTTTGGGAGATGGCAGCATTTTCATGACACTTTTGATTGTTAATCAATATTTGTGTATATTTTATTGCTTTTTGTTTGATTATTCATAAAAAGGATTAAAAAAACATTAGTAGTTTTTTCTAGTATGTGCTCATTATTTTGTGTGTTTGTGTGGGTTTGATGACCTTGTCGACAATGATGTTGAATATTAGAATAAGTATAGACTATAAATAGTAGAAATATTGCATGGTTAAATTAGACAATACTTGTTTATGTGAAACTTGACATTCTCTGTGCATGATATTCATGTTTTACACATTAAATTGGCGATTTGGCTCATTATGATAAGTATAGTTTATATACTTATTCGAGATCCTAAATGAAATAATATTTTATTTTTCTTTGGATAAAATACTACCTAAATTGTTTTATATTTCATTTTACAGGCAAAACTCAATATGTGATGAAGAATTGGAGAAAAGAATACAAAGATAGCAGCAAAAGGGCTCAATTGTATCAAATACAAAGTTCGGGGACTGAAACACAAATACTCAAAAGTTATGTTAAATATCGAGATGAAGATTTGAGAGTATTAGGCATCAATTGGATGAGGAAAGAAGTCAAAGGGATGAAATATAGTCAAAGTATTATCATATATCAACTTCCAGTCGAAAAGTTATGCTTCGAATTTTCAGGCTTATATTGAGACCCAACTTTGGCATAGCAAACTTTCGAATTGGAAAAATTATACTTCCACAAGAATTGTAGCCCATCAAGATGGATTTTTAATGCAATTTGAATCACCTCAATCGGATATCGAGAGAGAATGTTATAACAAAAAATACTGAGAGATGTTCATCTGCCACAAATTAGGCGAGGCGAGCGCCCTCTCCTGCAGGAGAGGCACGTGCCCAGACCATAAATGCCCCACTTGAGGCTGCCAAACCCCCAAGGTGCGTGCCCTAGGTTGCACTAGGTGCGTGCCTCAAGGGTAAATAGGAAAAAAAGCACACTTTCCTTCCTTTGTTTTGCTAACAATTCAATGAAAATTTTTTGGCATCCTTTAGATACCAAACTTAACCAGAACGTGGGAAGACCTCCATTGAACCTATATTTCATCATATTCTACATAGTTTGGAGGTGAAGAACAAGTCTACACATCAATTCAAGGCGAATCATACAAGCAGTTTGAATATTCATAGCCCGATTTCAAGATTTGAGTCAAGAACGTAAATTTTTCCTACTTCTTCCATCTTTCTTATTTTCAGGTGATTTTTTTCCAATTATTCTTGTGTTAGGCTAATTTTTCATTGTATTGGATGAATGATGAACCATATTATTTTTTATTTTAATTCAAGACAATTAGTATAGTATTTCTTGATTTTTCTTGATTGGTTTTGCATTCCCGTTAAACTATTTGATTGCTTGATCACCACTTAGATAGTAAGTTACTTTTTGTAGTGTATAAATACTCACAATATGTGTAAAACATGGCAAAATCAACACATGGACAATAGGTATTAGGAATAAGATCTACGGTATCTGCAATCATGTGTGATAAATCCTA
>CAIGRK010023785.1:0-13327 GCA_903798315.1 Fraxinus greggii | reverse complement strand
GCAAGTGGCAAGTCATTCTCAATGTCACTGGTCATGTAAATGAGTCTATTACACAAAGAGGAAATTACATGTATTCCCCCGATGTTAATTGAAAATTCATATATTACATTTCCACTTTTTATCCTATTAATTATTATGGCAAAAATGAAACATCATAAAGAACTTAAATCCTAAATTGATTTATTCGTATCACTCCTTCGAAGAAGCCAAATCAAATTTCACTTATATCACTCCTCAAAATAAGCTAAATCAAATTACCTACAAATATTGTTCAATATCCCCAAATCATAGGTCACCATCTTCAATCCATATCACAATCAAAATCCAAATTCTGGTAATCCAAAAAATAACAAAAACATCCCACTGATTTCTCACATTCATATTTTGTTCAATCAATATTCTGAATATAAAATCCATCATCTTTCTCAATGAATGTCAAAGATAATGAGGTTTTTACACCAAATATAAAAACCCACTGAAGTACTAGGAAATAACTATTCGAAGTGAATAGAGGATACATGGCGTAATTGAATATTCAACACAATAATAATGGCATTCCCTAGTTGTCATGCAATCCAATAGTTGCAAGCAATCGGTTGAAGATTCGCCAATCGTGATAATTCCTACATGTCTATCTATGGTTCACTTGCGAACCAGCAGAAGGAAGGAGATTCTCATCATATGGCAACCCCATAACAAGTGAAATGTTATCAAACATTTTATATTGGTCTTCAAATTTTATTTTTTTTCAAGTCACTTAGTCACTTCGTTAATTATAATGTTGCATAATTAAATCTTAAAAAACATTTTTTAAAGTTATTTGGTTTTTAACATTATGCTTAATTTTATTTTTTTTTCTAGTTTTTTCATCAATAAAGTTAATTATAATTACGCCATTAATTATAAGTGAAACACATTCGTGGGTGCTTTCTTTTTTTCAGAGAGTTTCAGTGCAAACATAAAAAAAGGAAACAAAATTCAAAGGAAGTTCAACCAATAATTAAATATGCCCTAAAAATATATGTAGTGTTCATATCATGAGGGCTCAACTAAACTGGCTGAAATGAAGATAATACCATAAAAATACTTTAAAGGATCAACTTGAAATTTTACATGAAGTTTGGTGACAATTTGTGAAATCAACTCCATATAAATTGTTCTTACATCAGAATTCGAATATCGATAACAACGTAACTAGGCAGAGTATATAACACAAAGCTAGCAACAAATGAGGATACACCTTAGCTGAAGGGCGCCTACAAAATAAAATTTGACACAATCGAGATGATGCACAACATACAACATTAAATAACTGCAGTGTATAATAAAAAAATTTAAATTTCTTCTTCTTTTAACCCGTCTAATTTTGTCCCCAAATATTCTACAATTTACAAAATTGCGTATAAACGAGAAAGAATATTTTTCAAAAAAAAAAAAAATCTTCTTAAAGTGATAAAGAATAAAACCTAGGTAGGACTGCCCCTTCTAACTTGAAAAAATTTTCTGCTCTCTACTTTCTTTTGTTGCCTTTTGAGGACAGCATTTTATGATAAGGTTAGCTCCTCTCATTCTCTTTCGTCCTTTCCTCAAAAGAAGAAATCAATTCCGCATTTGTGACTAAATATTTAGGAATCAATCCATGTAACCAGCAAGCCATGCATATTTGCCCATGTACAAAATGAAAAAACAATCTAGTAACAATAAATAGAGCTATACAATTTGTTTTCGTTTTATGCTTAAATTCATTTAAAAGAAACCTTAAAACGACCCAAATCAATAAACGATAATTCTCATAAAAAAAGAAAAAAGAAAAAAATGGAACATGACATGAGAAATAAGAGGCAAGTTAGATTAGTAGAAACAAACAAATAGAGTGAACTCATTTAAATATAGAACTGGCATTAAAAAGGGAGCAAGGTCAAATATATACAAGAGGTGCCTTCTAATCTAGAGCAACCATTATCAAAATCTGCAAAACTATACTCCAAAATATTTTTGGCCCAAAAGACGCTTTCTAAATTAGAAATTTTCACACTCAAACCTAAACAGAAGCAGATCTGGCAAGAAAGCGAATTCTGGTACCAACCCAGCGCTGTATACTACGTTAACATCAATGATGGTAACTTTTTCCTTTTCACCAATAGAGACACCCCACCTTACACCCACCACACAAGAAAAAGGAGAAGAATTTACATATGGTATTCCGTTTAAAAGTTTGTTATAAAGACAACAAAACCAACCTCCAAGCAGAAACTATGCCAGAGGGTTTGGACTTGAAGCAGTGGCGAGACGCTGAAGCAGCCTCACGACATCAGCAGCGTCATCAACGTAATATTTAGCCTTGCTTGGCTTTTGCCCAACGGTGCAACAAAAGATCTCAGGTGTTGCTGCTAGGTATAAACTAGAGACACTGCTCAATATGCTTTCAAACATGTCTTCATCTGATCTATCATCGCCAATACACATCACAAAATCAGGCAGCTGTCCATTTTTTACCATCAGAGCGAGGACTTTCTGGGCAACCAATCCTTTGGTCACTCCCTGCACATCAAGATGCAACACTGACTATCAATCTTACCTAGATTATGTACATACATACATATATACATACACGTGTGTGTGTGTGTGTGTGTGTGTGTAGAGAGAAAGAGAGAGAGAGAGAGAGAGAGAGAGAGAGCATACTTGTGGTTTCACTTGTACAATATACTGCCCCCTCTGAACAATTGCAGGTTCATTTGTAAGTACATTTTCCAAGTGATCCAACAATTCTTTGGACTGGCAGGAGCCAAAATCTGGGTCTGCATCCCGATGTTGCCACACCAATGCACTCTCTTTGATTTCCATATAGGACCCATCTGTCTTCTCGGTATACAGTTTCATAATGGGTTCCACGATTTCTTTCCATTCAAGATCAGCAGACAATGATTCCCAATCAGAGGTTTTATCCCACCTAAAGTAAATGACAATAAAGATCTTGGTTTCAATACATATATTTAATAACCTGTTCTAGAGAAGAGAA
This sequence comes from Fraxinus greggii, assembly GCA_903798315.1. Classification (NCBI taxonomy): domain Eukaryota; kingdom Viridiplantae; phylum Streptophyta; class Magnoliopsida; order Lamiales; family Oleaceae; genus Fraxinus; species Fraxinus greggii. The sequence goes on along the minus strand of CAIGRK010023785.1, from coordinate 10,308 downwards.
ATTCAGCCAAAGACTCAAAATTATGTACCTTATAAAGTACCCATGTTCAGCAGCTAATCCCAGTTTCTCACATTGTGCAAGCCAATCGTTTAAAGAACTTCTTCCTCTTCCACTGACAATAAACACCGTGTTCTTAGGATCATTACACAGAGCGTTGAGTATAGTAATGACTTCACTACTGGGAGATCTAACCATGGAGGATGGAGGTACAAGAGTTCCATCATAGTCCAGGAATATTGCTCTCATGTTTGTCCGTTTATATGCAGAGACGACATGATCAATATGTAACTTCCTAAAACCTGGAGAAAGTGATAAAACTCTGAAATTTAGGCCAAAACCCAATTCCCAACACTTCTTATCGTAGTGATACTGGCACGCTCTCTCCAAATCCTGCATGAAGCTACCGGCCCAATATGCAACATCGTGAGAACTAACATATCGGTAGTGTTTCTCATGTCGCAGTTGCTTTTCTGAATCAGGCATGGAAATAGCCATGTTCATGGCCTCGGCAACTGAGTCGAAATCCCATGGGTTCACCCTCATTGCTCCACTTAAAGACGGTGAGCAACCAACGAACTCAGACACAACAAGCATGCTTGTCGGAGGAGAATCCATTTTGATACCTGTAGCTTCATCCATGTGAGAAGAACCCTGCCTGCAAACTAAATACTTATAGGGGACCAAGTTCATCCCGTCTCTCACTGCATTCACTATGCAACATTCTGCCATTGAATAATAGGCAGTCTTCTCGTAGCGAGCAACAGGACGATCAATCAAAACCACTGGTTCATAATCAGGACTGCCATAAATCTCATTGATTCTTCTTGCAGTTGAATATGTTTCTTCCTTTGCTTCCTCAACATCCCTTCCTGAGCTCCTAGCAGGATTTACTATTTGTACCAATACCAGTTTTCCCCACAACGTCCGCTGCTGCTGCAAAAGCTGTTCAAATGCCAGCAATTTCAAACTGATACCTTTAAATATATCCATATCATCAACACCAAGAATCAATTTTCTGCCCAGGAACTGTTTTTTAATCTCTTCGATTTTATTGAGTGTAGAAGGAAGATTTAACACAGTTTTCAGTCTACCCAGATGAATACCTACAGGTAGAATTTTTATATAAACTGTACGACCTCCGTAATCAAGTCCAATGTGCCCTCTTTTAGATTCATAGTCCAAGCCCAGTATTCTACTACAGCATGACAGAAAGTGACGAGCATAATCAAATGTATGGAAACCAATTAGGTCACAATTCAATAATCCTCTGAGAATTTCATCCCTTACAGGCAGGGTTCTGTATATCTCTGATGAAGGAAATGGACTGTGAAGAAAAAACCCAAGCTTGACTCTATTGTAACGCTTCCTTAGAATAGTTGGGAGCACAAAGAGGTGGTAATCATGAACCCAGATAAAATCATTCTCGAAATTAACTATTTCCATGATCTTATGAGAAAATATATAATTTGCAGACACATAAGCCTGCCAAAGATTTCGGTCAAAGCGATCTCCATGATCCAGGAACATAGGAAGCATGTAATGAAAAAGAGGCCAGAGTTGTTGCTTACAGAACCCATGATAAAAATTTTCCTGCATATCACGTGGTAGAAAAGTCGGTAGACATTTGAAATCTTCCATAAGTCTCTGCGCAATTGCATCCTGTTCATTGGCTTCCATTTCAACTTTAAGAGATCCCACAAATATAACCTCAGTCTCAGGTGGAAATCCGTCCTTCATTTGTAACAAAAGTGAATCCTCATCCAGACCAAAGTGCCATTTAGCAGTTTCGCTATCCCTTTGAGCATATAAAGGTAACATGTTTGCCACTATAATTATCCGTCCATGGCAAACAGATGAAGTGCTATCTGAATCCCCGTCACCAATCAAATTACGGTCAGATATAATTCCAGGAAGAGTCATCACCCTCGAAAGAGTTCTAGGAATTTGAGGGATATTTAGTGACTCTCCAGAAACCAAATCTAAGAATGCCATGAATGCTCACTGTACACTTAGTTAATACAAACAGATTTTTAGGAAAATGCACCAGGGAACTTCTTTTTTCCAACTGTACTTTGATAATATATCCACAAGCCTACACAAAATAACAAAAAAAAAAAATCACTTTATAACTTCACTGACAATAATAACACCAGAAGAAAAATGCAAGTCTAACAAGTGCAATTAAATAATATGATAACAGCTAGGCTGCCAGTCAAGTAGCAGAAACCATATTAAGAACCCCTCAGGCGGAACAGACTATTTTCTAAAAGCCTGATAATCCTTCTTGTAACTTATTCTAAAAGCCGTATAGTCAAGGACCTATTCTCTTTAATTTCTCCCTCACGTGCGCACCGGTAATTCCTTCACAGTTCAAACTCCGTTTGCAAATTGTTGCATTGTGATGGATCAAATGTCAACAAGACTGATACAAATGGGAGTGTTAAAGATGGATTATATATACGATGTTAATCTATGACGCAATCTCAATACTAAATCTTCCATGCAATAAACATTTAACAAGTTGCATGTATGATATCCATGCAAAAAGTAATTAAGTGTCAACAACGCACATTGAGTATCAGGCTCACATATCTTGCGTGATTGATCGATCTTGCACCGAATTAACGAAGCTACATCACAAAGGATCTTGATTTCTTGAGCTTGCAGACTTGTAACATATCAATGCACTAAAAAAATTTCTAAAATGAACAAGTCTTTATCATGCTAAGCCTCAAAACCGGCCAAGATCCTCTATCCTAAAAAGAGGGAGAGAACAAGAAAGAAAAAACAAAGAGGAAAACATACATGGAAAAATAATAAAGACGCACCTTGAATTTCTACTGCAATGGTATACATTGAAGATAATAAAACAAATGCTTAAAATGAGTACACTGGCGCAAAGTATGTTGTGAATGTTGCAAGATTCAATAGTTGATATTTGACTTTGCTTCACTTGGGGATTGAATTGATTATTTCCTATTATAGTCCCGCAAGACGGTTCTTCCATTGAGAATAACAATCTTGGGTTGAAGAAAGGCAAAACGGGACTTGGCAAGGAGCCCAGCGATAATATAGGCAAGTAGGTCGTGAGTTCAAACACGAGCTACCTATAAAGAAAGACATGGTCTATTTCCGCACAAAATTGTAGTACAAGGAGACGTACCTGATTTGAGCAAAAATTAGTTGCTCCAATGTTATCACAAAATAGGCGGACAGTTTCAGGGATAGGAACATTAACTCCTAAGACTATTAGTTAGCCCAAGTAATCTCTATAGTTACTGAGGCAATAGAATGGTCATCCGCTTCTATTGAAGACTGAGCAATAGTATGATGCTTCTTTGAAAACTATAAAATAGGGTTTACATTAACAAAGAGAATGTAAACTGAAATTGAGATACAATCATCACGATTTCCAGCCATTCGGTGTCGAAGTAAGCTGTGAGAGTATGAAATAATGTGCTTCAGCTATTGAAGAAGTTTTAACAAATATCCCACGAGTGTGATAGGATGCATGTACTGTGCTATCTTATTAGAATAAGCAACATCAAAACGAGATAAAGCCAAAAATTGTTGTTCTAATTGGTGCAGCCGTCTCTTTAATGCCCTCCATTTTGAATCATTCCAAGAGATCATGTATATAATTTTGTTGTAGTGAAAACAATCCGAAAGATGCAGGTATGACTTCAATACCAAGAAACAATTTAAGATAGCCAAGGTCCTTAATGGAGAAGCAATGAGGAAGGGTAGCAATAACATCCTTGATAGACTTCATAGAATTGCCTGTATTAAAATGTCATTTAAGTAGACAAGAAAACAAATTAGGATAGAATTTTAGTATAGATAAAAAAATGAAGAATATGGTTCTCAAATCTTGAGTTTAAGATACCAAGGGGTATAATAAATTTTTTGAGCTCTTTGAACCAAACACGAAAAGCTTGTTTCAAGACATAAAGAAAATTGACAAATGCCCCCACATAGTTGGGAATTGGGATGAGTTTATTGAAAAAATTCCTAAACTTCTCTTCTAAGATGGCCATGAACAAATGTATTGTTAACATCGAGTTGATGGCCCTCCACAAGAAAAATCAATAGAGAGCACTAGTCGAATAGTAGTCAGTTTGACCACTAAACATCTCTTTTTAGTTTATGCTTGGACGATGATGAAACTCATTGGCTACAAGGTTAGCCTTGTAGTTGATATGTTGCCATCTAGATTTCGTTTAGTGCAAAAATTCCATTTGCACCCCACAATATTCTGATGAGATTGAGGAGGCACCAACTCCCCTATGCCATTGTTCTGAAAAATTCTCTTACCACTGTCGTTATGGTTCCCATTTAGAGAATAAAACCACACTGCATTTACAATGAGGTTGGCCAGGTTTCCAGTGGAACGAAGGTCTTCACGTTTGAGTAAAGCTTCATATTCAACAACTTTGTCATGAAGCTTGTTGAAACTAATAACCATATCTTGTCTCAGAATAGCGGTGCCAGTAGCAAGTTATTCAAACTCAGACCCTGTTTCATTAAGAGAGAGAGTAACATGATGCTAGTGGAACCATTTTTCCGAGAGCCAACTCCTCAGAAACATTGCAAATGGTTACAAGATAATCAGCAACCGGCTGTGTACCTTGACCAATAAGAGAGAAATGTTCCACCAATCCCGTAGTCCTACATGAAGAGAGATTAGGATACAGTTTTTTATAAGACTGTTCCAAGACTTGGCAGAAGTTTTACACATTCGAATCACCAGCATAACCTTTGCAATAAGTGATCCAATGATGTCGTGAGAAACAAGAGTTCTTGTCTCATCCAGACTATATAATTTGGATTAGAGACCTTCTTGCCACATCAACTGTGAGTTCAGCAGGGGGGCAAGGCTAGGTTCCAACAAAGTAACCTAGTAAATCGTCTCCAAAGAGAAGTGCATTAAACTGGGTTTTCCAGATTAATTAGAAGGATTCAATTTTAAGGGAGTTGTTTGGCAGCATTTATAGCAATAAGGTTATTTTAGCTAGAGGATGCATCGATGGTGATTTGGTTGAGAGAGGCAGTGGCTGTAGCAGTGCTTTCTTCAGCCATGTTTAGTATTCCGGTGAGAAACAAGGTATTGAAAACTGAGGCCGAAAATTAGTCTGAGAAGCTCGTGAAAGCCAGAGCTGCAATATTGAGTGAAAGAATCACGATTCATTGTATTGCTAGATTGTCAGAATATATTATACAATGATAGATGGTGAAAATAGCTACATATGGAAATATAAACTTGTCTGGAATTATGCTATACATGGAAGATATTAAGCCCCTGGCCAATATTTTGAGAAAATGGAGTTTTGAATAGTGATTTTTTTGGAGAACGTGTGGTTAAAAAGTAGGAGAACGTTTTGGGTTTACGAGCAAAATATTTTATTGAGTAAATGTGTGGTTGAAAATGAGTATGAGAATNAGAATATATTATACAATGATAGATGGTGAAAATAGCTACATATGGAAATATAAACTTGTCTGGAATTATGCTATACATGGAAGATATTAAGCCCCTGGCCAATATTTTGAGAAAATGGAGTTTTGAATAGTGATATTTTTTTTTTGGAGAATGCGGGTTCAAAAAGTAGGGAAAAGTTTTGGGTTTACGTGCAAAATATTTTATTGTGTAAATATGTAGTTGAAAATGAATATGAGAATTAAAGAGTTTTGAAATAATAGTTGCCAAACAGGGGCTAAAACTGATGGCCTAAGATAATAATACTGGTTGTGCAATGTGTGCTATGAATACTGCAGTAACTACAGGTTCAACAACAGGTCATATAAGCTATAAAATTTACAATAAAATAGAAAATCCAATTCCACCTTAACAAGAAACTAGTATAACTGCAAGTAGAACCTCGAGCAATATTTTCAAAGCTAATCTGGTGAACTCCTGCAACCACAAAAGAACACAAATCAATAATTTTCAGAAAAGTACGACCTCTCAATCTGATATGCATAATATCATAAGATTTAACAGTAACTACTGGTTCAACAATAGGTTATACAAGCTATAAATTTTACAATATAATAAAAAATAAAATTCCACTTAACAAGAAATTAGTACAACTGCGAGTTGAACGTCGAGCATTTTCCTGAAGCTAATCCAGCAAACTCCTGCAACCACAAAAGAACACGAATCAATAATTATCAGAAAAGAACGAAATTTGCTCAATCTCTCAAACAGATATGCATAATATCATAAGATTTACTAGTAATTACCGGTTCAACCACAATTTATAAAAGAATTAAAAAGCTTTTAGTTACATTAAAAAAAGAAATCAAGTTCCACCTTAATTAAAAGATCAGTATAACTGCGAGTTGAACGTCAAGCATTTTTTCCAGCAAGCTCCTGCAAACCACAAAAGAGCACAAATCAACAATTATCAGAAAAATACAAAATTCGCTCAACCTCAAACAACTATGCATTATATCAAAAAAAAAATACCTGTACTCACAACCAGATATAAAAGCATTTAAAGCTTTAAAAATTATATCAGACTGGAAAATCAAATTCCACCTTTACAATAAATTAGTATAACTGCGAGTTGAACCCGAGCATTTATCCCAAAGCTTATCTAGAAAATTCCTGTAAGCATAAAACAAAACATATCAATAATTATCAGAAATATACCAATTTCGACCTCTCAACAAAAAGCAGAGAAGTATCACAAACTTCAATTCTCCATTTTACTTGCTTAAAAGACTGAAAATAAAAATAAAAAAAATTAAAGAAAATAGTTATTACAACACTTCTGTTTCTCTAATCTGCAAAACAGAAATTGCATTAAGTAATGCAGAAAAACCTCACCATAAATAGTTCGGTGATAAATCAATTGTTGCTTGCATAGGCACGGAAGAACCATTTCAGATATTTGTTGAGAAAGAAGAAAAGACGAGGAAAATAGGGAAACTTTGCACCGAATGACGAGAGTTGAGATGAGAACGCGATTTCGACATCGATATAGTTTTCTAGAGAGAGATTTGTAGAGAGAGAAAGAGGATAATTCCTTATAATTAATGTTTTCTTATAGATTATAGAAATGTACAATGTTCACAAAGCAGGGTACAAGGGGACGCACTAAATTAAATTTATTTGAAAAAAAATAAATAAAAATGAGGTGGAAAATGTACGAAAAGTAGAGGATAGAGACGGGAGAACTTAAATGTAGTTTTATTTACAATTATTTCCCCCTAGTTTTCACTCGACAATTTTTGTATCACATTTTAATTGCATTTGAGATTTTCAATCTTTACTCATTATAATAATTTTGATCCTAATTTTTTTTTGTCGAGTTTATCTTCATCATTTCGTTAATTAGCATTTTTTCGCTTTTGATTATATATCGTTTACGTACTTTAAAATGAGGAAAAAATAATTGTCGTAATATTGTACTTATTATTTTTAAGTATGTCATTTTTAACACTCTCTACAGAATTTTTGGATAAAAATTATTATCGAAGAAGAGGTGGAATTAATCGAAGTTAGTGATATAAAGGCCGTATTGAACGAAGATTAAAAATCTTAAATACGGTTTAAATGTAGTTTAATTAATGAAAATTGTAATGTCAATATAATTAATGGCTAGTTATATTGCCCCCAGAATTTTACACACTATTTAATTGCACTCTATATCCTCAATTTTTTTATTGTATCACTTATATCCCTAACTTTTTTCATCGATTTTTACTTTTTTTACTTCAATGCTTTGAAATTAGGTCCCTGTTGGAGCCACAATAAAATTTTTATTCTCATTCTTCGACTCATTTTCAACTACAGATTTTTCAATAAAATAATATTTTTTATCGCACATTAATTTTTTTTTTCTTTTTCAATCACTCATTCTCCATCAATCCACTATTCCAAAAGACATTCTTCCAAAATAATGTGGCTCAAACACAGGCAAATCCACTTTATTTCTATTAAAATCACCAGCCTCCCAATTCTCCTTACCATAATATACTCCGAAGATTTTAAATCCAAATAAATACTCATGTTTGATGGAGTTTAAAAAAAAAATGATAAAAATTTAAATCAAAATCAATAAAATTTAAATTACGCATTTCATGATTTTTAAAAAGTTTTTTCAACTTTTTAATTATATATTTTATTAATTTTTATTATAATCTATTAAAAATTTAAATTTTAATTACACCAAACACGGGTTAAATGGTCCTTAGCATTATAGAATAATGCTAGAGAGTGACAAGTAGGTTAAGAATAAGTAAGTAGTCTCCACAAGGAAAATAAACTACGTAAAACTATAATGGGTAGTTTCAATTCACCTAATCAACTGCTAAAAAGGATTAGGATTAGACTTAATAAAAAATGTTATCCTCTAAGAACTTCATATTTCCGTAAATTTTATATTGGAGAAGGTGTGCAAGTACGTTTCTCGTATAGTTATAATTGGATAATTTAGGTCAAATGTAACAATCAATAGATCATCTAAGTTGCTATTTAATTTTGACTTTAAGACCAAAAATGATAAATAAAAATGATAATGCGTCCGTTGACTACATATAAGCATATGTTTGGTCTCTATTTTTTAAAAAACTCATTTTTAATCGTACATTCTCCCATAATTTTACACGTATTTTGAAAACATTTCCTTATTTTTTAATAACACATTTTCAAAATATATACAAAACACATTTTCATACATAAATGAAGCTCAGACATGGGCTAAATTCATTTTCTACATTACAAGTTTGACACGTGCACAAGTTTTCGTATATGAATGTTGGCACAACTCGATCTACGATGTTTGTATCGCGAGTTCAACTATCTAATTTTAAAGATTTAAATCACTAGAAACTAAACAAATTTATCCATTTGGATTTTATCTTCTGCGTGCATAAATTTGAACACCCTTATGATCTCGCTAAATACAAATACTAGATGAATCTCTCCATAATTCAAGAAAATTAAATGCACTTGCGTTGTGAAAATCAAGCATGTCTCGGTTTTGTAATATCGATTAGTTATTTACAATACTTTTATTTTGTTCTCACTCTTTTTTCTTTCTCTTTTTTTTGACACCTATATTATGTTTAGGAGTTGTTACCCCTCGCCTCAAAAGGCTCAGAGAAATTATGCCACGTAGGCAGGAAGTCAAACAATAACCCAAAAGTCAAAGATCGATGAGGCCAAACAAATCGAAGTCCTTGTTCTACAAGTCGAAGTGCTTGCTGAACAAACTGAAGTTCTCGTCGAAGTTCTCACTGAACAAACCGAAATACTTGTTGACACACTACCTAAAGAATCAAAGAAAGGAATCTAAGCTCTCCACTAAAAACCACCTCAAAAGATCTCCCGAGGATCTCAGACTCGTCCGAAGCTCCTCAAGGATAATGCTCTACTTTGACTGAAGCTCCTTTTGGACAAAGCGTCGCTGTCTTACAAAATTTGTGGACAATCTTTAAAGAATGACTGATATAACATTTGTAATGATGAACGTGTCAAATCTGTCAGCCTAAGTTATAGGGCGGCTAATCCTTTATCAATGTATTAATTGTTTGAATAGATAGTGATGTGAAGCCTTAGTTAGGGAGATGGGGGCCACGTGGTTCCAATCCAACGATCACCACGTCGGCCAAGACAATATAAATAGATCCTCTTTGTAATTGAAAGGGGGTTGGAGAATGGATAAGAAAATTGACAATCATATATTCAAAATATACACTTGAAGAAAAGAGGTTAACATTTCATCTATTATTCCACATATTCTTGTTTGTTATTACATAAATTAGTTTGGTTTCTATTCGGTGATCGTTGTTAGCTCAATCACCTTTGTTTCATCAACCGGAGCTCGAACAGTTTTGTCTCTCACCGCAAAGTGCCTCCCGCATCCATTTCCTTGTCTGCTACCGCTAATATTCTGGTAGGAACGCTCCAAAATCGTACTTGATTTGGCGTGAATGGGCCCGATGTCTGTTAGCTCATTTTTAGGGGTCAACAAGAGTTTTTTCAAGATTAAAATCTAATCAAATGTCATTTTTATCCAAAAATTAGGAACTACGACTTATAACATACAAAAAGCATTACCCATTAATGTTAGTTTCATATTCAAAATAAATGTAGTTTTATCCATGCATGCAATTTATTTATTCTAGTAACTTATTGCTAAAATATGTTCTTGTTGTGTGTGATCCAAATTTCATGTGATTTGGTATTTAATTGATTGGATTCCATCTAATTTGGGATTTGGTTGATTGGAGGAAGTTTAAAGTACTTGGGTTTGTTGAGTCCTAAGTTGTGGAAATCAAATTTCAATAATAATTAGG